>RJWT010003231.1:0-37279 GCA_004365215.1 Cuniculus paca | reverse complement strand
GTCTCAGATATGGATTTTGAGGATCCAAGGTGGAGAAATGTTTTCAGAGTTTTTAGATGATTTGGCAATAAATGTCTTTTTTTTTTTGAGTTTTCATAACCCCCATACACATTTTAGTGTCTAATTTTTCTTTCCAAGTCAGCATGCAAGGGAAGAGCATGTACCCATATATTTTTATTCTTTGATTTTCTCTCCCATTCAGTTCTTTGATTCTCTGTTTCTGACACCCTACCCTCATCCTGACTTGCCAATAGCACTGGTACATACTTCCAGTTCTCAAAAGCAGATACTGTTTGAGGAAAATGTCATATTATTTTGAACATACTTGTGTTTAGGCATTTATTTTGGGGAATACGATCTTTTAAAAGTATGTATTGCTAAGATTGTTCTCAGCAAGGCCACATATCCTACAACTCTTGAAAACCACTAATGTGAAAATGTGTATGAATTTTACTGGGTGAGGGTTGAGGGTGGAGTTTGGAGTAGCAGAGTCTGGGTCACTGCTTAAAGGCATCTGGGTTACCAGGACATAGAAAGAAGGTGGTTCGATAGCCCAAGTCTGTAAAGTGGCAGTGCTGGAGCAAAGTTCCAGTTTTTTTAGTAAATGATTATCTATCGCAGGGATTGCTCAGGACATTGGTTTGTTCTTTTCTTTTCTTTTTTGCGGCACTGGGGATTGAACTCACAACCTTGCGCTTGCCGGGCAGGTGCTTAGACCGCTCAGCTAAATCCCTAGCCCTTGGTTTGTTCTTTTCAACTGTAAGCCTTTATATAATAATATGGAACATTACAGAAGATGAATAATTTAAACGACTTATCTTACATGTACTTTGAAACTTACTATGAAGTTTAAGAGTGAAACAACTGATGTGTTTCATTGTGCTTAGCTGAGCCCTGAATTTTCAAAATCCTATCTTCCAGGAGACTGTGTCTCTCTCTAGGTATGAAAGAGTATCCCATTACATGTGCCGCCCTGTGTGGTACCCTCAACCTTAAACATCCTTTGCAGTCCGAATTGCCATACATTACTGTTATTATAGTTTCACTTTTTAAGGAAACTGGCCAATTCTGAGTGACTTAACAATGAGAGAAACTGATATCTAATAAAACAATACATTCTTTCTAATTACTTTAAAAATGTCCTTCTTAAAGTCTCTTGAGATAAAGTTAAAAGGGAAGGAGAGAATCTTTTACACCTGGAGCCCAACAGGAAGCAGCAGGCGAGAGATGGTATTTTCTCAGGAGACCCAGATTACTCATTATTTTGCTGTTTGTGCTAGTGAACACCTTCAATGTAAAAAATCAATTTCCCTTTTGGATTGCTTAGGATATTATTTTTTAATGCTGAGGTTTTCCACACTATCCTTGGCCATGATTTTTTTTTTTAGAATGAATCAAAAGAATTACATGGCTGTCTCCAACAGCATCCAAAAGTAGATTTTGAAAGATTTTGTTATCTCCCATAATTTCCTTGTTGAAATTCTTAATGACAATTTTTTTCTGTAAAGAAGAATTAAGAAGGGCCAGAGATTTAGCTCAGTGGCCTACGCGCCTTCCTTAGCATAAGGTTGTGAGTTCAATTCCCGGTGCTGGGGGCAAGGGGCAGATTTAAAAAGAATTAAGGAAAGGAGGAAAGAAAAAAAAAAGCATTTAATATCATATATCAAAAAGACAGTAGTTGTTTTGTTGGGAAGGCATGAGGTTCTCCCTAAAACATCCAAAGGCTGTTTCTAAATTGAAATCCCACCCACTTCTATCTGAAAATCTCAAACAATTAAAATACGAAAGTTTCTAACAAAGAATAAGCTTCAGGATGTCCAGACCACTCTGGACCCACCCAAAGTCATGTCAGTCCATTTGCATCTGTCACCTGAAACATAGCCTGTTAGAGAACAGCCAGGACAAAAGGACTTTCTTAATCTATCCAGCTGCCTCCCACCCCTGCCAGAGCTTCTCTGTGCTGTGCTTAGCGTACAAGAGGCAAGCCAGAATAGCATGAAATCAAGCACAGTTTGGGCTTCTGTACTCACTTCTCCCTTCCCTGGCTATCCCACTAAGAACTCCAATTCTGAGTGGCCAGAGAAGCTTTAAATAAATCCCTGTCCAAGTCCCTCTCATCCAACTCCGCGCATGAGGCAGTCCCTAGAGAGGAGCACATTACAAACCCAAAAGCATTCATAGCGACTTCTTCAGCACTAGGCAGGTGACATGTTGGGAATTCTGCTGTTACTTCCTTTGGAAGGGCTTACTGGGATGTTCTTAATGTCCTTACAAGGAACTGTGTTTAAGAGCATAACAAGTCATTAAATTACTCAGGGAGAAAAATGCACCAGAAGCACGATAGTATACAGTGAAAAGAGATCTCATATTTCTACTTAGTACTGCGTAAGACTGTATATAAATGAGCTGTTTGTTTTAACTAAGTGCTGTGGAAAGAGATGGATCTTGATTTTAATGAAAAGGCAGACTCAATCTATAATCTTCCTGTAGGAAAGCTGTAGAGATCTAAGTATTTTTGACTCTCTCCTTCTGTACATTTTAGGTTAAATAACAGAGTAACAACTTTAGGAAGATATATTTCTGGAATAGAAAACATTCCTTTCCCTTTCTAAGTTGAAATCAGCAAGCGAAGATCCTTGTTGTTGGAGAATGAAAGACAGTAGTGACAACCTCACAGCACTTCACGTGGACAAACTCTGTATTCAAGCGAGATCTACTGAAGCCCAGGGGGAATATCGAGTTTGGATTACAGTGACTGAGAAGAACCACATGCTAGTGAGACACTTAATTGCACCTCAACACATGAATTTCTTTAGCCGTCTCTATAGGTTGTGTCTCTTCATCAAACATAATGTTTCTTTATAATTGTGCCATGTGCTTCACTAAAGTTCTATTCTATAGGAAAAAAAATAACTGTTCTTGGTGTGGTTGATGGTACTACCTACACAATGGCACTCACCATTCAGAACCAAGTCACAAGGTTGTGTCAAATATTATGGGACTATTAATTATTAAGAAACATTTATTGTTGTATTCATTAAAGAGACATTTACTGAGCATCTCTACTCATTTTACTTGATTCAAACGCCAATACCAGAGGTATAAGAATTCCTTACTCTTTTCAAGAAATGAAAAGGAATACATTAATCTCTGTGATTTATCCCAGAGGAATAGATTTATCCCTGGGCCTAAAAAAAACTACCATAAATCTCAAAGGATTTTACTCTGAGATTATCTTCCTCAAATACAACACCTCCAATCTTGCCATGCCCTGGAATTAAGGTGATAAAGTAGGAAGAAAAAACAACCTCTAAAATGAAAGAAAAATTGAACACAATTGCAAAAACCAGGAAACTACAAAATAAAGTTTTCCTATAAAGGCTAGAGGATGACTAACTAGTTGAGCTACTAAGTGAGCACTGGCAGAAAGGGCCAAAGTGGGACTTACTGTTGTTAGCAGTTCAATAATGCTTTTAGTCTTTGATTTGATTGGTTTTAGTCTGTTTTCTACTATTTGATTGCAATATGTGAGAAGGTATGAACAGCTATTTTAAAGAAAACAAGAGACAATATGGTAGCCATTGTTAATTTCCTATTGTCTGGTTTGAAGGCCTGTAATGCTTTCATTCTTTTGTTCTCATTGGTTTTATACTATTTTGTTTTGTTTGAATTTATTGTGTGTGAAGGCATGAACAACTACTGTGAAGAAAACAAGAGACACTATGGTAGCCACTGTTGATTTCCTGTTGTCTTGTTTTGAAGTCCTGTGTTGCTTGCATTGTTCTGTTCTGATCTGCTTTGTTCTATTTTGTTTTGTTTTATTCTCTTTATTTTTTTATTTTTTTTGCAGCACCAGGGATTGAACTCATGACCTCGCACTTGCCAGGCAGGCACTTAGGCTGCTGAGCTAAATCCCAGGCCTACTGTTTTATTCTCTTTAAAACAAAAAACATATATAAATAAATAAAAAGATCTTAGCCTGGCATTTCATGACTTTCGTGCTTCTAACTTTATAATCAGACAATTCTATTTCTATTCAAAAGAAGGTGATGTAATAAATTAATACTAATTAAACAGTAGCAGGAAGAGGTGAATTTAGTGAATCTGAATGAAATGTTTCAGAAGAGATGTACACATGTGTGCTCACGCACCTATGCTGACGGCTAAAGAGTATTAGGTTCCAAGTCAAATAACTGGAATCAGCAACAACTTCTAGTTAAATGCCAGAAAGTTTTATGCCAACCACATCTAAGCAAAAGGATGGAATTTGGTACAGTGTCAGAGAAGACAAAACACAATGTCTAGCTATGAATATATCGTAAAATTATCCTGTGACTCTTCAAGTATTTGAATTAATAACAGTTCTCTAGGCCAAAATCTGGTCTAGAATATATGCCTTTCTAGCAAAAAAAGTAGTTGTTATAGTGATTGTAACCACAAGCATCAATACAAAAGTGACTGGTCTATTCTGTAAGGCATTTGCTTCACAGATGAAGTCATAAATATAAAACAAAGTTATGGATTGTTATCTTGTGTCTCTTTAATGTTAATGTCTCACATGTATTTTAAGAGCTGGAAAAAGTGTAGAAAGCATAGGATTCAAAAAGTTATACTCTCTCTCAACTCCCAACAATAGATTTAGTAACTCAGGTGGATCCTAAATAAATAGTAAAGTCATTTTCAGATGAGATTAAAAATTAGAAACATTCACTCTAAAAGTGCCTGTTTCTGCCTGATTTATTACAAAAAGCAAGTAATCAGAACAATTTCTTATCCAAAATCAACAGACAACAGAATTGTGTCCTTGGGAGTGAGACATGCAGGCAACAATGGACACCTACTCTCCTAAGGACATCAACCGCCATTAAATTTAAGGTATATTTTAAGTGGATGTATTTTGGAGAATAATAAAAAATAAATAGTCACTGTTTTTCAACTATTTCTAGATAGTAAACATTAAGCAAAAGATTTTAAATAAATAAAAATACTATGACCCATTGACTAGGTCAGATGAAAACTCTCTGTGATTAGGGGTTGTTTTAATTCCACCCTGCACAGAATCAGTATAAATTAATGAACTGATCTGATCTCCAGAAATCCATTAAATATTAATTAAGAGACATTAAGTGATTTGCCAAAAGTGGTGGACAACATCGGCTCTAGGGAAGAATATCTAGGTTGCTTCTCTTCTACATGGACTTTAGGTATTTTGTGCTTGGTAAGAACCAAGGTTTGGTTCAGATCATGTGCATCAATCTCAGATGACTCTACTGAGCCAATAAACTGAAGAGCAACCTTTCTGATCACTTTGATGTGGGCCAGCCCATTCAAATGCTCCTGGTTCTAAGTCAGAACAAGACTGCTTTACTAAATAGTATTTGTAGACACAATTGTCAATATAGTAGCTGCACATATTACCACTTACTAAGTGTTAGGCTCTCTGTTAAGTAATTGACATAATTTCTTCTTTAATTGTCATATTAATGCTACAAAGTAAACATAGTTTTCAAAGATTAGAAAATTGAAGTGGAATGTGGTTAAGTTGCCCACAATCAAAGAACTGAACCTAGATCTATTGAGTTTTATGGTTGCTGTTTGCCTTGGCATATTTACTTATTATTCTAAGATGTGGATAATCATTGATAATTTGAAGACATTTGAATGCTGTGAGTGTATTTTTAGACATTTTATTTTTAAAAGAAAACATTGCAAGGTGTGCCTTTTTGAATACTCTGTGGTCCCTCTTTGTTTTTAATTGCTGCTCTCTCAAAGAGAAAAAACATTCATGTACATTCATGAACCATGTAACATTTTAGCCAAAGATAAAGTGTATATACCACGGTAATCCCATTATAATGTAGCTGAAAAATTCTTGTTGACAGTGATATCATAGTGTAATACATATGTGTTGGCAGTGACACTGGTATAAACGCATTTACTATATTTTCAGTAATATAAAAGTATATAAGCAATACAGTTATGTATAGTGCATAATACTGGATAATGGTAATAACAGCTATTACTGGTGTAGAGATTGACTATACTATACTTTAATCATTAGAGTGTAATCCTACTTATTAAAAAAAAACAGTTAACTGTAAAACATCAAGCAGACCCTTCAGGAAAGATTCCAGAAGAAGGTCAACTGTTATCAGGACAACCACTCCACGCATGTGACTGCCCCTGAAGATCTTCCAGTGGGACAAGACATAGAACTCAGTGACACTAATGAAAAGACCTTGACCCCATAAGCCCAGTTTAATGGATCTGTTACTGTCTTAATTTTCAACAAAAAAGTTTAAAAATAAAAAGTTTAAAATTCTAAAAGCAGAAAAAACCTTTATAGGGTAAGTGTTATTACAAAATGAGAAAAAAGCTAAAAAATGAAAAGCAAAGAGCTAGTTAATTTATTATGAATAAAACATGTTTATAACTTAGTGTAGCCTAAGCGTACTGCTTTCTCCATTCATCCTGCAAGCTCCATTCATCCTCGTGCTCTGCACAGGTGCACCATTTTTGATCTTTCACTCTGTTTTTTTATTGTATTTTTTCTATACTTAGATATGTTCCGTTACACACATACTATCATTGTGTTACAATTATCTACAGTATTCAGCACAGAAACATGCAGAACAGGTTTGTAGCATAGGAGCAATAGGCCACACCATATAGCCTAGCTATGGAGAAGGTTATATCACCTAAGTTTGTGCAAGTACACTAAAATTTTATCATGCTCCCATAACAATAAAAGTTCTTGATGGGGCATTTCCCAGAATGTATCCCCACCCTTCAGCAACACCTGACTGTATCCCTTTATGAGAGAAACTAAACACTAATGGATAATATTTTCTGGGTAGAGGTAAGCTTTGGAGCATGACAAACCATTTAGTATTTAAGATATTTTTGGTATCTCTAGAACCAATTTTACTGATTGAGAATGCTTGGGCTAAAGCTACTTGTTGGCTGCTCTGCCATAGTATGTCCTCAACTCTTCACTAATCCCTCAGGAGAAGCATGTGGATAGGCAGCATGGCATTTTATGGGTGCCTCAGTAACTCCACCAGTGGTAACTTAGTTCAGTTGATCTCTGCCTCCTGTTAATTACAAGGTCATTTGTTCAACTGCTCAGGCTCACGAGGGAATGATGAAGAGAAAAGTTCTCAAGTCAGATGTCTTGGGTTCAAATTTCAGCTTCAGTATTTATGAGCAGTGAGACTGCCTAGTTCCACCCAGTGCTTCTCAATGAGGGATCACCTTCTGTCGGGAGCCACTGACCTATGATAGTTCACACGTGTGGAGGGAAGGCACAAATGCCTGTGCTGGAGTGCCCGAGGGCACGGAGCACCTGAGAAACGCCCTGACGACCTGGAGTGCTGGAGACAAACAAGTGTTCTAGGCCAGAGAGCAGGGGCATGAAAAGTGAGCTAGTTAAGCAAAGGGGTGTGGCATGACACGTGTATAAATAAACGCATTGTGGTAGATGAGCAGGCTCTTCCTCCCATCCAGAGAGGGGCTCCACCTGACCTCAGCTGCGTGTCTCTATCTTTATTTTCTTAATCCTCTTCTCGTTCTTACCCCTTACACTCGCCTGGGAACTTAGCTCTCGCAGACACGGACAACCTTGCTCCCAAAGATAATCTGACAATGTCTGAAGACATTTTTGATTGCCGCAACAGGGACAGGGAGGTGGAAAACTACTGGCGTCATGTGGATACGGGCCAGGGATCCTGCTCATCACCCTACAATGCAGTGCACAAAACAAGGCCTCCGGACAGAATCATCCAGTCTAAACCGACAACTCTCAGATTAAGAAACTCTAACCTCATGGTTTAACAGATATTTCCAACCCCTCTTCTTGCTGCCTCCACCGCAGAGCCCACAGTGCTCCAGGTCTCCCTCCCTTGCAGCTTGGGACACAACTGAGACACAGTTCTGCCCAGTCAGATATAAGTGGGAATTTACTAGAGGACTGAGGAAAGCTTTTGTGAGGCTTGTGATGAAAAAAAAAAAAAAAGAAAAGAAAACTCTCAGACCACGTTAACCACATTGGACTGATGCTGACCCTACTTCTCCTCTCCCTACCTTGAACATCGATGCCACAGGTAAAGTTGCAGCAGTCACTTTGCTGTCACTTATGGAAAGCTAGGAGCTCCATAGAGACGACCCTGACCCAATGTCATGGCAATCTCCTATACTCCTCATTACAGTAGCATGTTTAACTCATTTGTTTAAAAATTCCAGATATACTCCAATTTGTAACAAACTGATAGAGTTTCAAAAACTATTTTTGTTGTGATAAAATATATATAACATAAATGTATCATTTTTAGTAGTCATAAAGTTATTGTGCAACCTTTATCAATTTACAAAAATTTTCATCACCTGAAACAGAAACTGCATACTCATTAAGCTGCCATCTCTCAGCCCCCATGCAAGGCCCTAGTAATTTTTTTTTATTTTAAAGAGAATAGAACAAAACAAAACAAAATAAAACAAAACAAAGCAGAATAGAGTTAAACACAACATAGCATTTCAGCACAGAACACTACAAGCAATACAGGTCTTCAAAACATAACAGGAGATTAACAATGGCTACCCTAGTGTCTGTTGCCTTCTTTGAAATGGTTGTTCATACATTCACATACAATAAACTAAACAAAACAAAATAATATAAAATCAGATAAAACAAAAGAGTCAAAGCATTACAGGCCTTCAAATCAGACAACAAGAAAGCAACAATGTCCTTTGTTTTCTTCAAAAGAGCAGTTCATATCTTCTCACTTATTGCAATCAAATAGTAGAAAACAGACTTAAACCAATCAAATCAAAGAATAAAAGCACCATTGGACTTTAGAACCTTTCCCCCAAATTTATTGGGAATTTTGTATCTTATTGAGTCTTTTAGTTTCTTACACTAGGGAGACGATGCAGTGTTTGCACATGTGAGTTTGATTTATTTCACTTATAAGTATGGTCTCAAGTCACATCAATTTACCTATAAAAGCCTCAGTATGATCCTTCTTTATAGCTGAACAGTACTCCATTGTATAAAAGTACCACATCTTTTTTATCCATTCCTCAATTGATGGGCATTTGGGTTGTTTGCAAGATTTGGCTATTACAAATTGTGCTGCTATAAACATGGGTGCACATATATCACAGGGGCCCTAGTAATTTCTAATCTACTTGCTATCTCTGAATTTTCCTTTTCCAGATATCTCGTGTTAAGTGGAAAAATATAATATTTATCCTTTTGTATCTTGTGTATCTCACAATTTTTTAAAGATTCATCATTGGTAGCAGGTATGGGAACATTATTCCTTTTTGTGGTAAATAATATTCCATTGCATGTGTAGTCTAAGTATTGTTTATCCACTCATCACTTGATGAAAATAAATTGTTTCCACCTTTTGACAATAATAGTGTTTCAAAAGACAAATAAAATATGAGCTAGGAATGGTGGCACACACCTGTAACCCAAGCACTTGGGAGGTAGAGGCAGGAAGATCGTTGAGAGTTCGAGACCAGCTGGGCTACAAAGTGAGCTTAAGGCCACCCTGAACTGCATAGCGATACCCTGTCTCAAAAAGACAAAATAAATAAATAAATAAAATCAATCCATAAAGCACTTAGAAGAGTGCATAGCACCTAAGAGGAAAAGAGTGAAAGTAAGTTAAAATTATCACCACTGTTATTAAATATGAACTCTCACATCCCCCTTTTCAAACTTTAGGCCCAAGGGAAAATGAAGTAATCAGTAGGTGCACTGCCATAAAAGTATCATCAGAACTTACTGTACAATTCAAAGCAAAATTATGGATCTGTGGCCATCTTCAGGTAGACACAACCTCACTTTCATTTATTCATCTATCCACCCACCTACTTCTCTATCTACCTACTCAGAATTTATCCATCTATCCATCCACCTACTTCTCTATCCTTCTTTATCCACCTACTCAGAATTTTTAAAGTATTATTTCTTCTATGGGAGAAATAATGTATTTCAAATCTAAGCTGAGTTGACACATAAATGAATTTTTGGAAATAACAAAGATGAAAAGGGGGCACTTAATACACACTCCTAATTATGACAAAATAGTTCTATAATCAATCATGAGCTTAAGAAATAGTTTTGGAGAATTGGGGGTGTTATTTCTATAAAGTTGTCAATGAACCAAGCAATGAACTTATTTTACGAAGTTCTCATGCTCCAAGTATTTTTATAATTCATTCCTCAATATTGTTGTCTTCCATTCTTTGTACCTAGTGTTTCATTCACAGGGGCACAAAACAAAAGCTCCACATACTGGGGCCGGGGAATCTAACTCAGCAGCCTAAGCGCCTGCCTGGCAAGCGCTAGGTCGTGAGTTCAATCTCCAGTGCTGAAAAAAAAAAAAAAAAAAAAAAGCTCCACATACTGATACCATGATTGATAGCAAGAAAAGTGCTAAACTTTCAGTGAAAAAAGAACTTACCTCTACATAACAAGAATAGGCAGAATAGAGAGAAAATGTTCATTATGGAGGACAGGAAGTTTATCTGGCAGGAAGTTTATTTCTGGGAGAGGATCTGATGTGGGGAAGGGAGCATATAGCACAGAACATATTTAGATGGGGAGCGGGAAAGGAGTGGGGAGAAGCAAATAACTGCCCCCCGATTACTGTACTGACAAGAAATCTTACTTTGGCATTGAAGAGCTTTCACACTAGCATGGATGGTCAATCACAAGAAATCCAACAACTGGAATATGGTCTGCAAGTCAAGTATTCATCGAGCACCTGCAGTATGCAATGTCTTTAATGATAAAATTACCAACTTGCCTTTATGTATCCTGTAATTTATTTAGGAGAGTTAAATTTCAGCATATAATATCAACAGAAAACAAGAAGAAACAGTGAGAAAATGTGAATTTCTTAGAGGTTCTGAGATAGCATTTAGAAGTCATTCCTGGATAACACTCACAAGGAAACTACAAAGTGAGCTGCACTTTGTAGTAGAATGTGCACAGGTAGAAAAGAAACTCTATCAACAGAGGAGTGACATGAAGGAGGGGGACTCGAGAAGCAGTAAAGAAGCTGGCCTGGTGGGGACTCAGGGGATATCAAGTCCAATACTGAGAGTGGCACTAAAAATGAGACAGGTACCAAGCAGCTTTTATGGCATAATTAAGTATGGTTGTACTTCTAGGTTATACAACTCTTCACTGTGTCCTCCACCACCATTCTGGCACAAGGTAATTTACACACAAGGTAATTTTATTTTCCAAAAAAACAAAACAAAGCAAAAGAACAAAAGCAAAACCAAAACTAGCTCCAGCGAATTTTCTAGGGCTGCTCTGAACATCCACAGCTTATTTCCAAACCACTTCTTTCCATGATTTAAATGTAATTGTTTCACTTACCTGGTATTTCAAGATGATTAAACCTGTCTTTGGTGGTCAACCTGATATTGTTACTGCTACCTGCAATTTTATACTCTGGAATAAAAAGCAGTAAGGATGGAGACCTTGTCTTTTGTGTTTTATGTTTTGTCAAGTGCAGGGTACAATTTCTAGCACTTTGTCTTTAACAAGAGTAACAAAACACACCCAAGCTAAAGGATATCACATCTGCTGTTCTTCAATGCAGCAAAAGCAGCCAGTCCAGTGGTCTCCGACCTCCAGGGTGGTGACAGATTACACTGGAAAGTGAGGCCCTTATCTCCATTCCCATGAAGAAAGAAACGATGCCTCAAGTGTATCTCCACAAACACTAGAAAAGACTGAATGGAAACAACCGACACCCAGAAGACAATAGCTGCGCTTAACAGCGGTTTATTCCTACAATCACTCTCTGATAGTTGTACCACTCCAAATGTGGAAACTTAGAGTCACTTAAAATTGCTAAGGTGGTAAACCTAAGATGGGTCAAGATAATTTTAGCAGACAGTCTTTCAATTAGAAAAAAAGGAAACTATTGAGTCTTGCTACTCATTTAACATAATGTTTTAATCAAGACTAGGAAGGTAATAAAGATTAAGAAGTTGCTTTAAAGTTTGGTTCTGGAGACTATTTGTGCTGAAAATCTTGTCTAATAAAAGATTTCATAGCTTCTTGATGTTATAAAATATTTGCAAATTATTACGTAGGAAACAGAAACCAGAATTTTATGAACCAATATAACAGGGTTTTCTTTTTAGGTGAAAAGAAAGTTTTAAGGGTTTGGCTACTGTTGCTTTCTCCCTGTGTTAAAAATGATGTGTCTCTGCATGCTTGTATGTAGGGGGAAGGGAGGAGCTGTGAAAATGGGAAGCTTTACAGGATGTGTTATGGTTTGTGTCTGGATGTTCCCCTAAGCCCTCATGCTGTTATGCAGGTGGGCTTCTAGAGTTTGTGATTAATTCATGGTCTAATGCTGGGATTACGGGTGTACCTGGGGTGGGTAGCCTGCATGAAGTATAAGGGAGGGAAAGAGGCTCACTCTCACACTCCTCCTCTTTTGACTCTTGTTGCTTTTGCTGTCTTCTGCCGCCATGCACTGTTGCCCTCTGCCATGGGCCGCTCTGCCTTGGAGCCAGCAAATTACGGTCTGAAACCTCCACAAACTGTCATCTAAATAAACCTTTCCTTCCTTAATTTTGGATGTTGGGTATTTTGTCCCAGCAACCACAGAAAAGTAACTAATAGAATAGTTAAGGTGGTAAACATATTGGTTAAACATTTGATTGACCAATGTAGCACAAAATCATTACAATTCATCATAGAAATTAAAAAGTTGAATTCTAGAGTAAATGGGCTACTAAAGGACTATCTAAAAGTATATTTTAGGATATGCTTCAGCTACATGAAAAATAAAATGATAGTATGCTTTCTTCTGATAATTTTCACTTTTCCTCAGAAAAATAAGCTTATTTTTCAGAAGTATGGACCAATTAACTCTTGATCAAATATTACTCAAGAGTTAATATTTCCAAATCTTTGTGTAAGGTTAGGTTACATTTTTTAAAAATGCCACAGCCCCTTAAAATACCAGACTTTGCATTTTATTGTATATATATTTAAGTCTATAAAAATCCATGATTTTTAAAAAAACACACAATTTAATTAGAATTAATCAATGTTGATTTAATAGAAGGCAGAAGGAAAGTTCCTTTCAGATAGACATTAAAGAAAGCCAAAAAACAAAACCCAAGTAACAATACATAAATTCATAGTAATTTACATCCCCAAAATTTACTCTAAATACTTAACACTACCTGAAAGGGTATAATAAATAAATTTGTATTATATTAGTGACAAAATAACTAAAGGTCATAATAAATATAAAATATTTCTATTAGTGATAAAACAAAAGATAAATTTCTACTGTCAAAAATTTAACAAGCTAAGTTATTTAGAATACAAGATAAATTTGGGAGCATTAAGGACATGTAGCATATTCTAGTGTGGGCATCTAAAAGATTGCCTAAAGCCTTCCAACACAGATTCATGAACAAATTCTAATGTAGACGTGAACCTCATACCCTCCTTGAATCAAAAGTGATACAACCATTCACTTATTCCACAAACTTTGACTAAGCACATTATATGTCAGACATTCAGTGAAGCACAGGAGTGTATTTTAGATCCACTCAGAGTTATGAAGCAGACAAATAAGCAATTACAATTTGGCAGGTCAAGAATTTTGAAAGGGAGAGCACAAGACAGTAGAGAAGCACAGAAAGGCATCCAGTCCAATTTAGGAGAAATAAGGAAAGACTTCTTGGAGAGGGTGATATGTGAGCAAATACTGTAATAAGATTCAAGCAGGTAAGGAAATGACAGCCAGGGATTTCCAGGCAAAGGAAAGTGAATCTAAAGATGGTAAGTAGTGCAGAGCAGTTGTCAGTCAAGCAAGAACACGGAGTACTGTACATGAGTAGAAACATCTCATGGTGAAGCTGGAAAGATGGGCTGAGGCCTCAGTTTGCCTTAAAACACTTCAGTTATCCAGAGATACCACAGAACCCTTGAGGGATTTAATCTGTATTTCTTAATAAATTTTCTCTGGCCTTAGTATGGAGGATGGCTGAGAGGGAAGGTTAACTGAATAAAGGAGGCTCAGTTAGGAGAAATGATAAACGTCTGGAGTAAAAGAATGACAATGGGTCGATAATACACGTGTGATAATACAAATTAAGGTGTAAAACTAATAAAAATTTAATATCAATTGAGTACAGAGATAATGAATAGATTCTGAGTTCTTGTTCGAGTAATGGTGGGTCTCAAATAATATGGCAAATCCTTTGAAACACAGAGGGTAGGATGGTTATCAGCAATAACCCAGACAAAGAGATGCATTCCTTAAAATCTGCATATCAGTTGATAGAGGATGTTGATTGGAGCAGGCAGGCCTATGTACAAAGGAATTTACCAAGTATGAAAACTCCTACCAGGACCCCATAAAATAGGAAAGGAATTCTTTAAAGAAAAGTGGAGTAGACGAAGGGAGACAGCAGTTTAGAGTGAATAAAAATAGTAGCTATAAACGCTAAGAATGAGAATGAAGAGAGATATTCGATAGCAAATTTCATATATATGGTACTTGAGAGAGTTCTGGGGTGGAGTTTGATTTAGATGTCAGTAATGGCAAATATACATGGATATGATTGTGTAGGGAGGAGAGAGAAACAGTAGAGAACCAAAGATGGAATTCTGAGGAACACTAACATCTCAGTGTAGACTGACAAAGAGACATTCCTGAGGTATAAGGTAGAATGATTACAGAAATGGAAGGAAACCCACAAAAGGCTATGGCATAGAAATCAAGGGTTGGGCCAGGATTTAGTTCAGTGGCACAGCACCTGTCTGGCAAGCGTGAAGTCCTGAGTTTGATTCCTGGTACCAAAAAAAAAAAAAAAAACCAAAGATTGAAGACAATTTCAAGGAAGAGGGATTCATCACTAGTGATGACTGCCTTAAAAAAGTAGAGGTAGGGCATTTGGCAGATTTTTAAGGTGGTTCTAGAATAAAGGCGTTTCAGTGAAGGTTTTAATCAGGACTTGGAAATCAGATTGCAGAAGTTGATGAGTGAATAAAAGTAAAGATATGGAGACCCAAATATAGACCACTCTCTCAAGAAGTCTAAATCTAAAGAAGAAAAAATGAGTTTATTCTTGGAGTAGAATGAGAGAGATGTAAACATGGTTATGTGACAAAGGAATAGAATTGGTTAAACAGGAAATGATATAAGAAAGAAATATGAAAAACCCCTAAAAGAAGGGTATATTTACTGCCACTAGAAAAATAAGTCTAAAATAAGTTCATTTAAAATACCTCAGTATGTTTGGGGAAAAGCGTACAAAAAAGGAAAATATTTTTCAAGGACAGGTCAGATAGGATTAATAAATAGAAATATACACAAACATAACTGAGAACACACAAGGTGAAACTTGGCAGTGAAATAAAACCTAAAATGAGTTAATCCACAGCACCAAAATATACTGTATTGTCCAGAGTGAGCTCTTACTCATCATGAGGACATAGACAGTCATCACAGGCAGAGGAAAATACAGCCTGAAAAACATGGAGAATACCCAAAACAGACAAAAGTCACAATTTGTAGAGGCTTGGTAAACTAAGCATTATTTTCAGCTGCACAAATACTGCTCTTACTGAGGCTGGGAAATCTGCAAAAGCTTTGAAATTCTATTTCTTTGCTTTTGGGAAATATCATCAATAATAATTTGTTTCATTGACTCACTCTCATTCCTTCAACAATCCTGATGAGGATTTATTATGTACTAAGTAAAATCTGAGAGACCATCACTGAGATAACACAGATTCCTCAGCGGATGAGGGAGCAGAGCTGTACTCTAATAAAGCTTATTCAGTTTACCTATTTACCTATTTTCTATTGGTGCTGGGGATCGAGTCCAGAGCCTTCACACTCAGTTAGATGGCTGACCCTTTTTTGATTTTTTATTTTGAAACAGGGTCTTGGTAAGCCATTAAATTGGTCACCTTGGGCTTGAACTTGTGACACTCCTGCCCCAGGCTCACAGGTTACTAGAATTACAGGCATGTTCCCTAAGCCCAAGTTTACCTATTAATACTGTCTTTGTACTAAAACTATAGAACGAAACCTGTCAAAAATTCTTCTGGCTGATCAACCATACTTATGGAGGATATGAAGTATAACTGGAAAATACAGTAAAAAATATTTCAGTACATCATTAATCTTCAAAACGCTCCCCCTCAATTCAAACATACTTGTCCAATCATTCGTGACACTTTCAGAAGCAGCTCGGGAAGTCCTATTTTGTGAGTATCTTCGTTTTGTGCTGTTGTGACTGCTTTAATGCCCTGAATAGATTCTAAACATTTACCTATCATTGTCATTCTGACTTCAGGGAAGAGCCAGAACCGGCAAGGTACCAGATTTGGTGAAGGAGGTGAATGAGGACACTCATAATGTTTTTATGGGCCTACTTCCCATTGGATGGTACATGGCAGCAGGATTCACAGTATTGTGAGCACACATTCATGAAAGGGGACTTTCAGAACTCTTTCAGAAGAACAATGGGACACGTGTGGTCAAAATGACTGGAAGCATTTTGAGGGGGATTAATGGCAATGTGTCTTTTACTGTGAGAAATTTTTTAAAATGTAAACATTCATCATAGTTTTGACCACTCCTTGTATAAAGAAAATACATTAAAAGACACATTGGGTTTAAAAATGAAAAAGACATTGGCCTAAAGGGTTAAAGCATTTCTTTTTAGAAAAGATTCAATATGAAGATGAAAAGTAAAGATTCTTTCCTCCTCCATTAAATTCGATTTTTAATTTCAGACTATGGGGTAGGCATAAAATGGAAATATCTATTTAATTGTGGAGGCATAGACATATGTTTTAAAAATCCTACTAACTACACGTTTTTTACAGTTTATCATTGCCAGTGCTTTCTTTTACTCATCTTTTCTCTTCTATTGCTTATTCCATCTTTAGGGTTAAGAAACTCAAATATCTACTGATATAGAAATTTCCAGATTTTCCTCACTAATAGGAGCCAAGCTTCTTGCAAGAGGAAGGAGTTTAATGCTCCTGTTTTAAGCTGTGATAATTGATAGCTACAGCTGGTATAGTGTGAGATAGTGACTACATAGTCAGCCCCTGATTCAAAAGTATGTGTAGTTAAAGACATTTTCCTGAAGACCCAGAACAGGTACGGGAGAAAACTACAGTGACAGGACTCACAGGCTTTATTTTAGACCAAATACCTGTTTGCTTTTCAACATTCATATATTTCTTTTTCATCCTGAGAAAGCCTATTCAAATGACTAAGCTAACAATGTCACTCACAGCATGTGTACCGTGTGCCCTGTAGGTGTAAGAACTCAGCTTTGTTTTGCCCTTGTTCTTGAACAAAAGCTTCTCTTTTGCTAGCCTCCCAAATGTTCCTAGCCATTATGTAGAATTACATTAACTTTAAAACAAAATAAATTATGTACCTTTTGCAAAACAATTAAAAGAAAAAACCACATACATAAACACGAATACATACAATGAACCAATATTACCTTGTTCCTCTTTCTAAGTGCCACAGAATTAAAGTCAACACCTGTGGCTACACAAGGGGCAGACTTGGCAGCTGCAGAACCCAGATGTCAGGCACTGGATTGTATGTCCCTGGCAGCAGTCCTACATTGGATGCTGTCTCCTGAGCTGACCTCCGAAATGGCCTATTGTCTGACTCCCTTTCTGGCCCAGGCAGTAACTAACGAGCTGTCTTTCGTGGCCAGCTTAAGTCAGCCCACTGATGGGTTGTTCTGGATACAATTATCCTTTGCTTTACCTTTGATTGCAAGGAATTTATTTCCTTTGTAAGGGTGAAATTGGGACTGGGCAAATTCCTGACAAAGAACTGTATTCAGTTTTCTCCCAAGGACAAAATTTTGCTTTGATCGATTTCTTGTTTCCCAACTGAAATGAGAGGAAGTCAACTTTATGTTTTAGCACACAGTATTTATTAATCAGAAGTAAAATTAAGACTTTCTTGGGCACTTCTCCCTCTGAAAGAAGACTGAATTTTCTTTTACTACTTAAAACTATTAAGGGTTAAAGATGTAATTTATGTTTCTTTAGAAAATTAAGTCATAATTTTATTGTTATGATTATTAAAATAGCATTTATTATGGAGACCTCTTTGTGAGTTTTCTTGTTTTCTTAGAAATGAAAATAGTTACACTGTAATCCCACTTCTACACTACTTGCTGAAGAATGACACAATGTGTTAAGATGCAATCATTTTGGCAAAAAAGGTAGGATTAGAGGTTCCATTTCTAATGCAACACTTGTAGCCCTTCAGGAAAGGTTACCATCCAATCAAGGGTCAGGATGCTTCATGAGAAATGAGTCACTGAGTGATTTTTTTTTGTTGTGTGAAAATCATAGAGTATACTTACACAAACCAAAATGGTCTATCTTAGTACCTATCTAGGTTATTAGATGTAGTCTGTTGCTCCTAGGCTACTGTGATGGTTAGTCTTGACTGTCAATTCCACTGAATTGAGAAATGCCTAGGAAATTAGCGAAGCCCACTCCTGAGTGTGTCTGCTAGCATTTCCAGAGATGACTGGATCAGGAAGGCTCTAACTTCAGTGAATTAATTCATTGTTGAGACAGTAATTTGGTAGCATTGCTGGGAGGTAATGGAACTTAGGAGGTGGGGTCTAGTTGAAAGGAGTAGGTCATGGGGACTGTATCTAGTTTCTGCACCCTTCCTCTCTGGTTGTTTCCTTGCTCTGCTTCCTGGGTACTGCTAGTGAGCAGTTTCCTCCACCACAGTCTTCAGTCATAGTCTTTCTGCTTTGGAGCCAGTTAACCATGGACTGAAACCTCTGAAATCATGAGCCGAAATAAGCCTTTCCTCCTCCAAACTGACTTTCTCAAGCATTTGGTCCCAGCAACAAAAATGTAACACAACCACAAACCTATACAGCATGTTACTTTACTGAATACCAAACACAATGGTAAGTATTCGTGTATCTATCCATATCTAAGCAAAGAAAAGGTACAGTAAAAATACTGGGTAATCAAAATTTTCAGCTCCATTATAATCCAATGGAGCTATCATCATATATGCACTCTGTTATTAACTGAAACATTGTTGTGCAGTCCATGACTGTGTATCAAGTTATAGTCACTGTAAGCAGAAAATTAAGGAGAAATGTATCTGGTATTTACAGGAAGACACATTCTGAAGAAACCACAGAATATAATATATCCCAACGTCAGATGGTTATCTCTGTATCATGCAAACTGTTTCAAATTTTATTAACTTTTATAAAAATGTATATATGCCTTTGGTCACCACTGATTTAGACTTGGAAAAAGACTGAATATTCTTGAGCTCACACAAGTGTAAATAAGAAACTGACAAATAAATTAAGAACTGAGAAATGTCCCATGCAGAAGAACTCTAAATCATTTAGGTGATATGCCCCTCAAAGGGTTGAAGCTTAATTCCCCATATTTTGAGTATGGGATATGCTTGTTTTAATTCCAAAGAATAAGATATAAAAAGGTGAGAAGAAATAATTTTACAGTAGAAAAGCCTGGAAGGCTGTACCTTGGCCAAATGGTCAAGGTTAATATCATCAGTAATAAATCACTGTCATGCCATGCACTCTTAATATGACACGATCTCACAGAAGGATGTGTCTCCTGCGTAACTGTTCTCCAAAACCCCACAACCTCAGTGAGTGATATGAATACATCAAATAAACCCAACTTGAGTAACAGTCTACAGAATCCATGATCAGTATTTCTCAAAACTGTCAAGGTCATAAAAACAAGAAAAGCCTAGCAGAGAAACTTTTGAAGTCAAGGCAAGACTAAGGAGGTAGGATAACTAAATGTGTTGTACCAGACAGGTTGCCAAAAGAGAAAAAGGATTAGAGAAAAACTATGAAATCTGATTAGAGTGTGAAGTTTATTGTACCAATGTTGGTTCCTTAGTTGTGACAAATGTAATATAAGATGTTACCATAATATAAGATGTTAACAAGAGGGAAATTAAGAGAACATTCTACACAATCCTTGTAATTCTTTAAGACCATTCTAAAATAAAGTTTATCTAAAATTTTAAAAGATGCTTAACATATTGCTATATTGATTATAACAAAGTTCCTGTGCATGAATCAATACAACTTTCTCTCTTACACACACCTATCCACAGAACCATATGGCATGAAGAGTCATTTTCCTGAAACATATGTATCATCTTTAAAGCCAGTGTAGTCAGAACTATTTTCAGAGTCTTAGATTACCAATAATGTTTAGGTTAGGCCCTCCTAATAGGCCACAAATACTCAAAAGATATGTTCACAAACTTACATGTCTCGGTGACTTTAAAAGGTAGTATTTTTCAATTACCTACTTACCACACTTACATTTCATGTGACTGTTATTAATGACATGAATTAGTCTCTGAAAGTAACATATTCTATGCCAAATTAATAATGGCAGTGCTTACTTACTGATCAATTGTTATTGTGGGAAGTAGAGTGGTAAATTCAAGTATCATGGTTTCAGAACATGGATGACATTATCTCCTAAACTATTCCTCACCTGTCCTTCAGACTTACAGGAAGTCTCTGGGAAATAGAGAAAAAAAAATTTATGCTGATTTCAATTTATTATTTTATTTGAGGGAGGAGAAAAAAGTGTTGGGTCAATGAGTGTTTACTGAAACTGCTATGTGGATTAATAAGAATTGTGCATTTGTTAATATTTTAATGGTATAATTTTAAGAGTTAAATTCATTACAATTTAATTAACCAAATAATAAACTGGCCAGAATTGCTTCTCCAGTTTTATTTTTAGGAAAGAAGACAAATGTCATTAAAGAAAAATGCATGCAACTTCTCATTTTACATTAAAGATAAGCATAAGATTCATTCAATCATATATTCATCTATGGTAGCTTAAAACAATAACATATTAAGGAAAAGGGAATCCTTGGTTCTTGGTCCTTGATAATAAGAAAAAAAATGTTCACTAGGGTATTTTTAGCAAAGGCAGAAGAGTCACTTAACATAATTTAGGAATATTTTTCAAAGTAAAATACAGGGGTGTGAGTAATGTACAGCTACTGTATGTAGCTATTTTTCATATTTGTCTTTATGTAGCTTGGTTAATACGTATTTTCGCATTCTATTACACTGCTCTGCGTTTAGTTAGTAATGGGAATCATAGTGGTCCTTTTCCCAGAACATCCATGGTGTGTCAGGCACTAGGCTGCCAAGCATTTGACATACACCACTTATTACCTAACACACTCTGCAAGATATGGATAATTACTTTTAACAAGCAAGGGAACTGAGGACAGTAGAACTTAGGGGATAGATTCAAGGCCCTTCAGCCTGAAAGTGAGGTGTTTATTACAAACTCCGGCTGGCTTGAATGCCTGAAGTCCCTCTCATACACCATACGACTTTGTTACCCTTTCTACTATAATTATTAGCACTACTCAAGGAAACATTTACTTGTCACTAACTAGGCGTTTTAAGTCATTTAACCTTGTTAGGCTTCAATTTTCTCTTGGGTGAAACAGAGGTGGATAGTTGATTTCTAATTTTTTTTTTCAGTTTTAAAATACTAACACTGATTTGTATAGTATAAGATCATTTAAACTGCCATTTTCACAACATTTTTATTAAAAAAGGTCATTAATACCAGTCCCTACTAAATTTCATGATGGTGGGGATCTATCTAGAGATGTTCATGTTATTTTTCTCAAGTCCTTCTAGTCTGATTAAGCCAGGACTAGCAACCTTAACATTTTCAAGGTTATTCCTTAAACATTTACATGTTAGAGAAAAGGCATATTTTATCTCTGCACTACGTATAATATATAACTAAATCTTTGCCTCTTATAGAATTGATAACTTATATTCAGAAATGAATAATGCAAAGAAAACCATTTTTATAGATCTGAAAATATCAAAATATTTATTTTAATTCACATTTATTTAAATATAACAATTCTGTAGACAAATGAAAATACGCATAAATATACTTACAACATGGTAGACATAAGTATAAATGAAATGTGTATTTTAGACATAATTTGACATATGTATTAGATAAATGGACTACATGCTTACATTTAATTTTAAGAGTGCATGGATGTTTGGAAAAGATAGGTATTCACTAAAAGTGCTACAAAATGTTCACATTTTATCAGTAAAAAGTATTTCCTAGACTGATGTTTTATGAAAACTATGTAAAGATATAATTTAATCATTAATCTATGATAAAATTATTGTAATTGAAGCACTTTTTTAAATAGAAATATTCCTATAACTTTAAATAATATAGCATCTTTATCAAGACCAAACCACATAACATGCACAGCACATTAAAACTTGAGTAATTTATGTACCTTTATGCACAGTGTTTAGTTTTGTTATGGCACTCCATTTTCACAAAAAAATACACTTACAAGTTTGGCACAGAATAAAAGATTATATTGCTACTAATCAAAATAAGTGTGATTTCAATTTTCCACGGCATAGAAAATTCATAATTTGATTCTTCCCTTTACAATTTATTGACCAGTGGCAGTTCTCCTCAGTTTTAGTTGAAATAAATAATAGACAACCAAGAACTAAGTCATATCCAGGTATTCTGCCTACACTCTACTTGAAAATGAATCAAGTTCAGAATTTGTAAGAATAAAACATTTCCATCTGTACTGTGGCAACAAAGTCTAAGTAAGGGAGCTATACGCAATAATATCATCATGAAATGTCTTTACCCTAGAGGTAGAGAGGTTGGAAATGAAATGTGGCCCTTTTGAGACACTAGAAACAGTGCACTAGGAAAAGCGAATGCCAACTGAGGTGGAAGCAGGAAGGTCTCCAGGAAGCTGGTCGGAGAGCACATTCAGAAGTAGGGAAGGAAGCTGGGTATGGTGGCGCACGACTGTAATCCCAGCACTCAGGAGGCTGAGAAAGGAGGATAGTTGTGAGTTCAAGACCAGCCTGGGCTACAAAGTCAGCACAAGGCCAGCCTGAACTGCATGGTGAGACCCTGTCTCAAAAAAGAAACAAAACAAAACAAAACAAAACAAAACAACCCAACCAAACAATGAAGTGGGGAAAGGGCAAAGAACAAAGGTGGAAACACAGCAATCATGGAGGGCAGAAAGTGTGGCAGTGGGTCTCAGAAAACTCAAGTGCACACTCAGGAAACAGCACTTACAGCATTTCTATATTAGCGAACCATCACTGTTGGTTAGGAGAAGTTTTAAATGTCCACAGCTTTGTGTCTACATTGAGACTGAAGGAATTAAGTTAACTGGAAATGCTTTTCCGAATTTATTCATACTCAGTGTAGAAGAACAAGGAATAGAATGAATGCCCTGTTCCTGTGAGCCAGGAAAGAGACTTCACACGCAGCTCAGGCTGCAGGGTCTGGAAACGAAGAAAACTGCCTCGGTTCTTTCCCAGGGTTATAGGTGAGGAACAAGCTGCAGCAACATATTCCTTTCATACAACTGTGATGGCCTCATTTTTATATTTATTATGTGGGGGGAAGGGAAGTAGAATTGAAGTTCCATTTTTATACAACTATAATTTATTCTAAAGAATAAAACAAGAAACATGATGCTATTTTATTTGCTTAAAGATCTTCGCTTTTCTGAGGGCCTTTAAAGGATGAAATGATACAGAACACAATGCCCAACAGGTTAAATAAAAAAGGCAATCCTTTCTTTTTTAAAGCTGTTAAGGTACAAACAGACACAAAGACTATGAATCACAGAGCACTGAGTTTTCCAGAGTGAAATCATACCAAAATCGCGATAAGTTTTCATTGACATCATAGGAGAGCAAGTGGTCGGGAAGGTCGCTGATGGTGCCCTGTACGGCCAGGATGTGCGGGGCTAAGGTGAAGGGCACATCGCTCAGGAGCTCGGGCATCAGTGAGCTGTTCTCCAGTGTCTGGCCTGCCTCACGTTCCGTCTCTGGGCCTCCCGCTACAGTCACACTGGCTGAGTTTTCCTTGATGGTCTAAAAATACACATATATATTTACAATATTTAAACCGTTTGAACTGTGAAGGTTAGTAATGGTGAATGTGGCATCAGTACACCAAAATAACTGAGAAATATAGAATATATAAGTACTCCCAGATTTGAATGCAACCATGTACTTGAGAAATATATACATTCAAATATATGTCAGGCTTTACAATGAATCCTAAAGTCTACTCTGCTCAAAATTGGCTACTCATAGCTCCCTCGAATGCAAGCTGGCATTCTTGCTATTTCCCTAGCCCAGATAACATCTACAAAGCTAATCTCTGCTTTTCCATATCCTGTGGATGTGTTCAGGCTCTGAGATACTCAGCATCCCTGCAAAATCTTACATCACCAGACTCCCCTACTGCAGAGTGCTCATGGGGCAAACTGCCTAGGAAACTGCTTCACGATCCCTGTGTGTGCCTTGCTAAGTGCGAGTCCACATACACTGTTCTTATCTCCAGTTAGACTTTAGGGTCCTCCAGGGCAAGCAATCTAGTTGACATACCCTTGTATTCCCTGCCTTGCAGTCTTTACTGCCTAATATATACTCAAAACTAATATGTACTCTAACGTATGCCATGAGCACATTAACTATCTGACTTTCACTGGAAACATGTTATGTCACAAATATTATTCAAATAAGAATGGATATAACCTATTCAGCTTCTTTAAAATGGCTATACTTCCTGAAAAGACATGCACTGGGATGGTCACAATATTCCTTATCACACATCTGAAACTGGAAGCTACCTAAATATTCATCAGTAGCAGAATGGACAATAAACTAAACATTTATTTTTGGCAAAGAAAATGAAGGACTTGACATTACAAACAGCTGAAATGTAACTCAAGTCAGCTTAAGGGGAAAAAATTCACTCTCATCCCCCTATCTCATACAGGAGAAACCCTGCATGCAACCTTTGTGAAAGGCCTGTCAGGTCCTTCAGGGCCTGGTCTCAAGTTGGGTCTGACTTGTACCCAGTGGGCCTGCCTGCACTCTGCTCCCACTGAAGGGCCCACAGCAATGACTGCACTGCCAGCTCTGCTTCCCAGCCCTCTGCCCACATGTGTGGAAGGCTCCTTCCTTCGCCTCCTTCCAAGTGATGCCACTGTCTCAGAGGCCTTGCCTGGCTGCCCTTCGTACAAGTGGCCACTACCTTCTCACCTCCTCCGTTCTGCATTTCCTCTCTCTCCCGTCTGCTGTCTGCCTCTCCAGAGCCCTCAGTGTCTCGTTCTATGCTATGCCATTTATTCTGTCTACTGTCCTTCAGGTGTTGTTTCTTTCATGTTCACTGCTGTGTTTTCAATGCCTGTATCAGTGCCTAGTGCTCAGAAAATACTTGTTAAGTGAATGAATGCAGACAAGACTTTTGTCTGCCTGAAGCTTGTATTCTAATAGTTATAAATGTTGATAACTTTTTCTTGAAGTATAAAATACATACAGAAGAGGGTACATCACAAGTGTATAGCTTGTTAAATTTTCATAAACTGAACACACGTGAGTGGTCAGATGAGGAAGCAAGGAAGACGGTGTTCTTGACCACTCACAATCCACTCTCTGCTTCCTCAATTACCATCCTGAGTTCTAACAGCACAGATGGGTTTGACCTGTTTTTGAATCTTAAATAAATGTTTTCACACAATATGAGTACTTTTGGTTTGGGGTTCTTTCAGTCAATATTAGGTATATGTATATGAGATTCATCTACATTGTTGCATGTCAGATGAAAAAATCCTTGAAGAACACACTGTTGCAGAGGTAATACACTTTGATGTTCTAAAAGAATCACTCTGGTTGCTGTGTGGGCTGTAGAAAGTGAAGGGTGGATGGCCAGTACAGAAGGCAAGAAGACAACTGAGAAAAGAGGTGACTGTGACGTTAATTAGGGTTGTGATAGCAAATGTGAGATGAAATGGCAGAATCATGAACAGATGCTCAGAGCAAAACCAACCGCATTTCCTGATGAGATGGACAGCAGAGTATGAGACCAGAGCACGGTCAAGGATGAACCCAATTTCATGGCCTGAGCAATGAGAAGCACAGGGTCCCTATTTATAGGGGTGGAAGAGTGCCTGGGTAGAGTCCAGGGCAGGACGATTAAGAGCTCAGTTTTGGAAGTGTGAGGTACCTCACACACATCAAGCAGAGCTGTTAGTAGGCAAGGGAGTAGCATTTGAGTTTGGAGCTGGATGAGGTCTGGTGGAGAAAGTGGAAACTAACATCTGAGTAATTTTTTCTAGATGTCATGCTGGAAATGGGAAAACAGATATGGGTCAAGAGCTGAGAAGAGAAATGGAGTCAAATATTTCTTTTGAATTTTGCTTTTAAGCTGGGAGAAATAGTAGTAGAGTATAAATTAATAAGAAGAAGCTCGTAAGAGGGAATTCATGGGGAAATCTATAAAAAAGGAACTATTCTCTTCACAAAACACCCCCAATACCTACAGAGGGGCACTCAAGAAAGATTTGTTTAGTGAATGACTTCATATTAATAAACTTACAGAGTATACCTCTCAGGAGTGGCCTTGCAGTTTCATTTGAAAATAACACCAGAATACCTTAGGGCTGAAACTAAGAGAAACATAATCACATCCCGCAGTGACCAAGCTTGTTCTAACGATCTGTGTCTGCAGTGGACGGATCCTGTCTCTTGAAACTGAACTGGGACTGACAATGGTAAGTGTCCTAGGGTCAGCCAAGAGCTCAGGTGTCAGCGAGGAATGGTAATTATTCCAGACTATTTAAAGAGTTTTGCTATGTGCTGATGGGGTAGAAAAACTGAACAAGAAGCACCATTTGGGTATACATAAAAATCTCAAGACTACATATGTAGTGCGACTTTGGTTACCCATGAGCAGCATGGCAAAATGGTTACGAGCAATAGTTCTAGAAGTAGATTGCTGGGGTGCAAATTCCAGGTTTCCTGCTTATTAATAAGCAAACTGCATGTCTTGGGTTAACCTCTCTGCCACAGTTTCTTTAGCTGTAGTATGAGATCAATAATAGCACCTATTTTATAGGACTGCTACAAGAATTAAATCAAGTAGTGTTTGCCTAGAATAGTACTTAGTATGTGTGAAGTCAGTGAATTCATAGAAACTAGGAAAGTCAGACTCCTCCTGGCTTTGGAGAAAGCCTAAAATTCATTTTTGTGTAGACGTTCATTGGTGGTTCAAATA
This sequence comes from Cuniculus paca, assembly GCA_004365215.1. Classification (NCBI taxonomy): domain Eukaryota; kingdom Metazoa; phylum Chordata; class Mammalia; order Rodentia; family Cuniculidae; genus Cuniculus; species Cuniculus paca. The sequence continues at coordinate 10,050 of RJWT010003231.1, read as the reverse complement.
ATCTTCCTTTCCCTTTCTTTTTATTGTTTGCCTTTTCTCTTAAATTTAGGATCTTCCCTAGATCCCTTAGTCTTGTTCCAACCTTGAACTTTCTTCTCTTTCCTGCTTGTTCACAGAATGTTATCCAATTTCATTAGCCAAATTATCCCTTTTCTTAAACAAAAGCATTCTTGAAATCTCATCTTCTCCACAAAAACAAGAGGTAGATTACTTGTAACACTTTGCTTTCTAAATACCCAACTTCTAAGGCTCTCCAGCAGTGATATTTACTCCTTTGTTCATACTTTTATTTATCCTCTTTTCCTTCCTTTACAAATCACTCTTACCTGTCAGAATATTTCTTTGAGGACAGGACTACACCAAACCATATCCAATGTAAAAAGGGATGAGAGACATGGTTTCTTGTTCCAGTTCTCTGGATAAATTTGCCATCTGACCTGAAAATAGCTGCTTTGCTCATCTAAGTCTCAGCCTTCTATTCCATACAGTGAGAGGTGAAGGACAAAAGATGATGATGAAGAGAACAACTAGCATGTACTGAATACTTAGGATGTGCCAAGCTCTAGCTTAAGCTCCTTGAATGTATTCGCTTAAGTTTTAAACAACACCCTTTGGGACGTGCGCTATGTTAAAGACGAGAGGATACTGGGGCATAGGAAGATTAAAGGAGTTATTGCAGCTAGTCAGTGATAAAACTAAGAATTAAATACAATCATCTTTAATGCTCTCAAGAGCTTGCACCTTTCAGACATGCTATGGAGAGACTGACCAAATAAACAAAACCTTGAAAATTTATAGGATAGTATTAGAAAATAGGATAATTACTAAAGTAGCACATTTTGGTTTAATTTACAAGGAAAAAAGACCCTATTATCATTTACCTTTAAGAGTAAAGATCTGAAAAGATATCTTACAGACTGAAAAGAGATTAAAAAACAACTGTAATTTAAGATGAATTGATCTCTGGAAATGAATCTACCAGCAGTCTGGATAAGGCATGGGAAAAACACCATGGACAATGAAACAACATAATTAAGCTGATAATCACTGAAGCAAAGAGGAAGGTATGTGGGGATTCTCTACAATATTCCACCTCTGCATAAGACTGAAACATTTTAATAGATAAAAACTTTAAAATACATATTGAGTTTAAAGCTAGCATGGACAAAGTGTTCTAGCAAATGCCTCCTAGCGTGATCTGGACCTCAGCTGTGCTGTACGTGTTACTCCAGCATCTATCTCTTAACAGTTGGCTGAAGGGCCGCGTTCCAGTCTCCATGGAGGCTGCCTGCCCTCTTGGCAGCAGGGCGAGCGCCATGATGCAGCTGCTGTTGGCATGCTGAGAGTTGGAAGGGGAAAAATTATAAGGCAAAACAAGAGTAAGTCACAAAGAAAACGTGAGTCAAAAATTCAAGGACCCACACCTCTAAACCTGATCATGAAGTCTCCAGCTTAGCAGCCAATGGAGGCGGAGGTGGGGGCTGAGGGCTGAAACAGGTGCACAAGTTCCCCGGCAAAAAGCAGCCCTCTCTCTTAGACACAATGTCTTGTGATTTTTTTCATTTGCATAATAAAATGAGTCTTTAACAGGAAGAATTAGTATGTTAACTACAATGGAGCAAGAAGAAAAGAATCAATTAACCTTTTGGTTAATAGCCAAATTTTAGAAAATTACTTCAAATATTATGTGCATAAAGTAGAATCATTATTTTTGTGATTAGTCCTGTTCACAGAAATGCTACTATTATAAAAGCTCTGAGTATAAGTTCCTTCATATAATCCACCTTTAATACTTCTTTTTCAACTTAGCATCTGCCCTTACATGGTTTCAAAATGAGTATACCATGTCAAAATTATTTTAATCTTAAGGACAAAATAAATTTCTTCATATGATCATGACGAATAAAATTTACAAGCAGCTGTTTTCATATGTTTGTGTAAACATGATTTCATATTCATCAACTATTCTACTAAAAAATGAATTTGTTCATTTGTAAAAAACACTGATCTCGCTGGGGATTTAGCTCAGCAGTTCAAGCGCTTGCTAGGTAAGCGCGAGGTCATGAATTCAATTCCCAGTACCAAAAAGAAAAAAGAAAAAAAAAAAAAGAAAAACAAAAAACACACTGATCACATACATTCAATTTACATGTAAAGAAGATAGTTGTATCAAGTGTTTTGCTGGCCAAATTTGTTCTGAGTTCTCTATATTCTCTCTCTTTCAAATAATCCAGAGTTTATAGGCATTATTTCTCTTTTTCTTGTAGAAAGTCTGCAAAGATTCATGAGGTTCAATTTGTGAAAAACCCTCTAAGAGCTCAGGAAAAAACACACTCCATGAATACAAAGCACACAACATTTTTCTGCAAAGGGTCAGAAAAACGAAGTAACTTCCACAGAGTACCAGAGAATCCTTAGTGGCAACCCTGTGAACCTGTCTTGGGTGTTTGAAAGTAAGGATATTCAGGTTTAAGAACAGAGAACAGTATTTTTCCTGGCACAAAAGCCTAGTAACTATCAAAAAATCTATTAGGAGGTGCCAACTTTGCAAACTCACAACTGGACACCTCATCTACTTAGCTTTACTCAACTAAATTATGAATATTTTATTAATATAAAAGCCATCTATATTTTGTATCCTTTAAAGCTTTCTGCTTTTTTCATCAACTCATGCCTCAGATCGAGATACAATTGTATCCTGTAAAAGCAAAATACATTAAAGTTTAGAAATCACCCTTAGCACTAGAACCTATTAAAAGAACATGAGCCCAGGTATAAAACATTGATCTCATACATTCAATCTACATGCAAAGAAGATAATTGTATCAAGTATATTTCTAGGAAACAAATAACAGAAAGAAAAATAATATTGGCCTCTGGCTTTCTATGCCTTTAAGTTCTAATGTCTATAAATAAAAGACATGCTTCTTTGTACAATAGCCTGAATAAGCAACAGCGTCACTTTATCTCCCCAGATAAATATCCCATCTACTCTGGCTTCGGCTGGTGTCTCCTTGCATTACATCAGCTTCTTGATGGTGGGGTGAGGTAGAGGGACAAATCTGAGTCAGAAGCATCAGGGGACAAAGGTTAGGAGAAGGTGACTGAAGCTGTAGCGCAGTTATGGGAGTATTTTTTTTTCTCTTAAGTTGATGCTAATAAATGTCTGGCTGGCTGTTAAAAGACAAAGGACTGGGGTCTTACACCCACCTAAGTCCTAACCAATAGTCTTTTTGTTTTTTTAAAGTTGAGAGAAATTACAATACACAAGAGGCTGCATCCTATTTTTCTCTAAATTCTCAGTACTGAGAACAGTACCTGCACATAAGTGTTCATTAAATGTTTTTGAATGCAACTGAATCTGTTTCCCTTGATTTTTAGATACTGCAGGTACACAGACTTGATTTTATTTTATTTATTTTATTTTATTTTTAGTACTGGAGAGTGAACTTAGAGTCTTACACATGCTAAGCACATGCTCTACCACTGAGTTAAATCCCCAGCCAAGATTTAGTTTTAAAATTGAGGGGTGAGGCCAAAGCAACGACAAAGCCCAGAAGCTTTGTCACTGATAAATTAGGTGGGGAAAATGAATTCACAGAGGACTTCTGTTTTCTAGGTGGCCTGGATGTCATTTTGCCCTCTGAGTGAGGACTTCTAATCCAAGGGTGCTGTCTGCGTAGCAAACTGAGAGGTTAGGTTAGACAGAAGATATTTACTGTCTTTTTCTAGTGTCTGACATCATTTCAGTGCACATTCTGGCTTATGACTTCTTTTTTCACTGTTCCCTTTTCTTTCTTTTTCCTTCACTACTTTCACCTGCCTGTGCTTCCTGCTTCACCCATCTTTCTTTAAAAAGAAAATAAAAAGTTCTACTGACTTCCGCTTTTCAGAACTCCAGCTGAACGTATCCAAGTGAAGAAAGGGAAGTAAGCAGGCTGTCGCTTGCTTCTGTAATCTGTTCCATGTATTCTTGGACAAGTGGCTTGTGTAAAGCCTGAAAATCTCTGAGGTAGCCAGTTAGAGTGGGAGTGCAGTGGAAAGAGGAAAGAGAATAAACAGGCAAGAAACAGTGCACTCAATGTGGGGTGCTGGCTTAATACTAATTTTGAAAGTGCAAAAGGCTGTCCCGTGGTTTAAAAAAAAAAAACAGTTTTAAAGTTAGTTTAGAGAAATTCATGATCTCAGACTCTAAGCTATTCAGACATCTTACTTTCCCCAGTCGGCCTTCTTCCCTCATGCTTCACAGCACATAAGTCATCTTCCTCTTCTCTCCTCTAGCCCTACATCACTAACTTCCTCCTCACTGTGGGATGCTGGGCCAGCTGCCTACCCTAACAAAATAAGAACTATCAGGTGAGGGTCTCCTCTCTGCTCCCCCCACCCCAATTACACAAAGCTAAATCATCCTGGTGCTATAGGACCCATCCCACTCTACTCTGAAAAGACATGGTTTCATCAATTAGGAGATGTCCTCAATTGTTTACTCTTCCAATACGCAGTTAACCATTTAAACAAGTCTCAATTCTATACTATTAGCATATCATCTCCTTACCTCCCACACTATCTTTTTACCTTTTCCCCATGCACTGACAAAGCTGACACCTGCTGTCAGCTATTCACCCTTCACTTCCTGCAAACTGCCTGCTACATCTGCCCCTCTACTGACTCTGATTTCACAAAGGATACTAATAATCACCCTCTTGGTAAATTCAGAAGGGGTCTCAAGTGCTGGTCTTATATACCTCTTTGTAGTACTTGTGGCTAGTGACTCACTCTCTTTAGTTTTTATTTCTTGGCTTTTGTGCCACTTCTTAATTTTGCCTTCTACTTGTCTAGGTGGTTTTTTTTTTTTTCCTATTTCTGAAAAAATGGTGTCCTCCAGGGTTTCATTTCTGTTCCTTTACTTTTCTCAAAGTCAACACACTTTAGGATGAACCTTTTTTTGGATGAGCTATCCATGGTACTCACTGTCTTATGCTTGCCCTCCTCAAAAGGTGGATATGTATGCATCTTTATTCATGTAAATGCACACACACGCATGCGCTCCAGTCTAACCCAGATTTCTACCTAGTACTCCTGGCCCATATGTTTAAATCCTATTACACATTTTCTTTGGGATATTAGACTGGCCAGCATATACTCAACATATTCTAAATCTGGAGCTTATTTCACCCTAAATTTTAATGTTTTTTATTTTCTGTATTGGTCAGTTTTAAGCACTGAAGTATAATTTCACACAAAAGAGATTTTCACCTACAAAACTATGGATAGTTTTCTTTATGAATCTAACAGAGCTGAACAAGTTGAAGCCTTCCAGTAAAGGTCACTGTCATGGGAAATAACTTCCAAGACTACCTGAATTTTTTGAATTTTTATTTAAAGAAATCAAGTTTAGTCATTTCTCTATGGACAAGTATCATCTGGGGTAGAGGATAAAGGTCCAAAAATACAGACTGTGCCATTACAGAAATAGAGTTCAAAGTAACAGTTAGACTAACCATCTTATTACTACATTAAATCTATCAAACTGGCCACAACATGCAGCCATGTTTAACAAGTACAGTCTCTGATCATGGTCAAGGTTACAAAACAGTTTAGGCTTTTGTGCACAAATTCTTCAATATTCTTATTTACAATGTGCATCTGAGGAATGATAGTGCTCGTTAGTCACACGGGATACTAATTAGCTTCCCATTTATCAAGTATTAGTTATTTGAACTATTTAACTTTTTCAGAATGCAATGCAACAAGATCATATTTTTCCAGATAACTTCAAAGAAAAACAATGGAAGAGGATTTTGTACCTCTCCATAGCATACTGAATAGCAATTTCACTAGAATAACTTTCATTTTGTTAAACAAAATACTTCAATTATCTGCAAATACAGTAAAAGAAACGCTATTTTTAAAACTCAAAAGAAAATATACGCTTATATTAATTTTTACATAATTAAATAGATAGCACTTACATTATTTTGACTGCATGGAAACAAATAACATATAGTAAGAAACACAAAAAATTAAATCTAACAATATTATATAATAGGTACATGCTAGTTTTTTGCTTTTTTTGTTTCTTTCTGTAGTACTAGGGATCAAACCAAGGGCCTTCACACTGAGTTATACACCCAGCCCTTTTTTTCTTTTTTTCATTTGAAGATAGGGGCTTGCTAAGTCACTAAATGCCTAGGTTGGGCTTGAATCTGAAATTCTCCTGCCTCAGCCTTCCACAGTACTGGGATTATAGATGTGTGCCACCATTCTTGCTTTGGTGTGTATTTTGACAGGATGAAAATTTGAAAATCTTATACCATAAGTATAATACATATATTTAACAACAAACATTTAAACATTATAAACACTAATGAACGCAACTCCTCATTTCATGCTGTAGCTGTTATTTGAGGACACATGTTAATCTGGTTTGGTACTCTTAATTTATAGGGAAGTTTATACTTTGTTACTGTTTCCATTATTATTATATAAAAACATAAATACATAATTCTTACTATGTACTCAGAATTGTCATATCCATGGTCAGAAACCAGAAGACAATTATCAGTAGCATCTCTCACTCACTCGGTAAATAAACACCTCTCTGGTCTCAAAAAATAACTCTTCAAGAAACAGGAAAATATTAAAGAAGAAAGCCTTAGTTTTCTTTCTAATTTGACCTGATGTGTGGAATGTCCACACCCTTGGCAATGTGAGTGGGGAACACACAACTGCATTTTCACAAACAGATGGAAGTGGAAGGGAATATGTTGTATCAAGCTGAGTACGGGAATTGCGAGGGCAGGCTAACGAAATTCCACTCGGAGAACACTGAGCTACTTGCACCTGCTGCACCTAACTCAAAACTCCTCAAGAAACTGAAAAAGTGAGCAGAAAGCTGTCCCTTGACCTTGGCTCTCATTTGCAAAAGGTTCTATTTCAAAACAGAAGATGGAGTTGGAAAAGTAAATACAGCTGTGTTTTCTCCACCCCAGCCTGAGAAGGAAGGAGCCATCAGACTGGCAGGCTGCCGGGTCCTTTCCCGGTGAACACACAAGGGCCCGAGAGCGTGCTGTTACTTCACGTCAAGCTAACTCAGGAAAGAGGCTCCGTCCCGAGAAAGACGACGCACACCGCGAGAGTCCCCATCTTAACTGATACGAGTTCGTAATTCAGCGGCACTAGCACATTCACAACGCTGTGCAAACAAGCATTTTCCACCTGCAGAATTTTTATCATCCCAAACAGAGACCCTGTATCTATTAAGTAACAACTCCCATCCTTCCTTTCCCTAATCTCTTGGTAACCTTTATTATATTTTTGTTTCTATGAATTTGCCTATTCTCAGTAGCTCATATAAAGGGCAGCACATAATATCTGTCCTTTGTGTCTGGCTTATTTCACTTAGTACATTGTTTTCAAGATTGCAACAAATAGTAGCCTGTTGCAGAATTTTATTCCTTTTTAAGGCTGAATAATATTTCACTGTATGCACAGACCACATTTTGCTCAGAGTCATCTGTTGAGTTGTTTCTACCTTTTGGCTATTGTAGGACAATATTTTTGGGCCACAGTACAATAAACTAGGTGGAAAAGCTGAGAAAAGTTTAACAGGATTTTTAGGATTTAATGAATAAAGAAATACTGAACATTTAAGTATGTGGAGGACAGCTGGAACTCGAAGTGAGGAAAACATAAATTTAACATGGCTCCTGCTTATTTTGAATTATAAATTTGTCTAGGCCTATTACATTTTGAATTATAAATTTCTTTAGGTATATTAAATTTTTATAATTTTATAATATATACTTTGCATAACAATCATAAGTAAATCCTGTTGACTTAATATTTTATGAATTAAAATTTGAGCATAACTGATACTATTTCCATCTTGCTTGAAACAGCAGTTCATAACCCCTTAGACCTTCTACCCGTACCAGAACTCTATGCCAGAATTCTTTTGTGTATTGTAAGAGTGCCACATGCCCCTACCTGCTGTTAGGGAAAGTGCAGTAAGTAAAAAGAGTGAGATTAATGCCAAGTAGTGATTAAAAATGGACCACCATGCTTTCTAAAAACTTGAGAGGAAAATGTAAAGATCATATAATTTAGTAACTTTAAAAATTACTGTTTTGAAGGAAACAATACACAATATATTAACCATTGTTAATTTCCTATTATCTTGTTTTGCAATTCTGTATCAGTTTCTATTGTTTTCTTTTTCTCTTTAAAATTAAAAAAAATTATAATGCTTCAACAGAGTAATGCACTGTAAGTGGCCGGGAATTTCTCAACAGAAAATCCATTGTGTGACTGGGAAACGCTTTCAGATCGACAACGGTCGAAGTGATGAATATACAAGAGGCTCCTAGAGTCATCCTTTTTCAAGATTCTCCAATTCTTAGGGAGAAAGAAGATAAGCCTCAGAATACCTAGGGTTATCTGTACATGAAGTTATTTAGTAGAGAGAATACTAGACCTATGTCCCAATGACCCCTGCTTCTCCCTAAACCTTGCGATTCTTAATCAAATCACTTAACCTTTCTGGGTTTCAATTTACTCCTGAGAAACATGAGATAATTGGGCCAGATGACCAGCAGTAAACTATGATTCCAAGAAGAAATTAAACTCCAAATCTTCTGTACTGGTAAAACGCCTAAGAAAACAGCCCTTAAGTCAATACAGTCATTGGTACTCAATACTCTGAAACTCATCAAATTTGGTACTTGACCTATTCTGACATGAAACTTTTGTCCTGGTGCTTGCAGTTTGGTACTTGTCAGGCAAGCCAGAACTTATTGGTGTCAATTGCTGCTGACTTGCAACCCTTGCCAGCAAAACAATCTGGTACTCTTTGTGCCTCCTGAAGCACCAAGGTACCACTGTCAGTGCTAACTATATAAGGAAAGTAATCACTGAGGGCTTTACACCTTGAGAAGATCATAACTCAGAATCATGCTCCAGGGTTATGAAGAGGATTCTTACAATGCAGCAATAGCAAACCTTTTAGACTTCCAACCATAACAAACAGCCAGCTGCCGCATGTGTGCCACAGGTTTACCACCACTGCTACAATAGAGGATTACCTAACTTCATACTGACCTTGATTCCACCACCAAACATAAACAAGTGTCAGTAAGAAAAATACAAGTAGGTGCCAATCTTTGCACAAGTTATAGCTTAAAAGTCACCTTTAGAATCATTAAAAACTCAAAATATATTTTCTTGGGGCAATGCATTCACAATAGAGATTCTATATATCTGCAATAAACAGATGTAGAAAACTTAGTACAATCCAGAATAGCAATAACAATAAATGAGACTACATGTATTAAAATCATCTTCAGTGCTAGTGCCCGGAAAAGCAAATTTAATTTGGAGGAACCAGATTTTGCTAAGTGAGTTTGAAAGGATTTGAGGAGCTTTGTTCTATTTCCACAAATAGATGATAAAGTAAAACTTTCCTGAGGTTAGTAGAAAAGTCTACAGAGAGGCAGGGAGTAAGAACAATCATGTGCATTAAAACAATTTTGCTGGAGGTGAAATTTACCGGTTATCAAAAATGAAAGTGTAGGCCTAATCCATCTGCTGATAGGAAAGGAAGATGGGATGGGACAGGGAAGGGCCTCATCTAGCTGCTTTCCATCCTGGGTCAGCCTGGTTTGCATGACAGCTGGACCACGGGACTGAGAGGCCTGGAGAAGGGTAAGAGGAAGAGGTAACAATGAACAGACTACGACCCGAGGTTTGTGTGCTGGTTTTGCACCAAAGTTTCTGGGCAGTCACTTTCAGAAACGAGTACTGATTTTCATCTGGCTTCTAGATATAACTGTTATAGTTTCAACTGCCAAAGTGACCTAAAAGTAGACATTTATAATTTTTAAAAGTTGCTCTTATATGTATAGAAACTACATTTAGAGTACAATGAAGATTCTGTTTTCCATCCCCTGCCCTCTTCATAGGTGAATTAATGCTGGGAATTTTCTGAAAACACTAAATAATTTTCAGTCCACCTATGAAGTTGGAAATAAGGCAAATTAGAATAAGAACACT
>RJWT010003230.1:0-37257 GCA_004365215.1 Cuniculus paca | reverse complement strand
TGACATTCATTCTTCCTAAAATGATTATTAGCAAAAAGACAAAAGATAACAAATTATGATAAAGGAGGAAGGGAAGAATCTTTCAGACATAGTGAGAATGTAAAGTAGTAGAGTTATTATGAAAAACAGTCTGGAGATTCCCCAAAAATCTAGCATTGACCCCTCCTTATGGTCCAATAATCTGATTACTGGATTTGTATCCACAAAGTATGAAATCAGCAAGCTGAAAGACATCTACACTAGCATAGTTATTATAACTCCATTCATAACACCTAAGATATGTAGAATAAATCTTGGGTGGTACATAGACAGAATAATGGAATATATATATATATATATATATATATATATATATATATATAATTTAGCCATGGAAAGAATAAAATTCCATCACTTATTGCAAAATAGAATTGAAGGACATTATGTTAAGTGCAACAAATCAGACATAGGAACACGAATACTAAGTGTCTTAAGTTTCTTTTCTCTCGTTGTTGAGACAAAATACCTGACGGCCAAAGTGAAGGAAGGAAAGGTTTATTTCTTACAGTTTTGGGGGTTTCAGTCCATACTCAGCTGGTTCCAAGGCAGGGTGGTGTGGCTGAGTGGCAGCTGTTCATGGCAACTGCAAGTGGCAAAAGTGAACCACGTGCAAGGGGAGAACTTGCCCCCATTCCGACCTTACATTGTATGTTGGCTCCACCCCTGGATGCATGCAGAACTCACACTGCCAATCCCAGCACTAGACAATGAGTCAATCACAAATGCTAGATTCAGCCACTTCCATGGCTACATGAGGCTTGGGGGGGGCCATCTATATACAAACTGTAACACCTTAAGTATTCTCAGTTATACATGGACATGAGGAAGTTAATCTCACAGGAAATAGAATAGTGGTGACCAGAGCTGAGGATGAGTTTAGGGAAGAGAAGGATGGAAAGAACGCGGTTAGTTGGTACAGAGGTTCTGTTGTGTAAGAAGAATAACTTTTAATACTCTATAGCAAAGTAGATAACTACCACTGACAACAATTGATGATGCATTTCAAATCACCTAGCAGAGAGGATGGTGAACATGCCCAACACAAAGAAATGAGAAATATTTCAGGTGATGAACTTTCTAATTACTCTGATCTGATCATTACATACTTTTGGACATGCATTAAAATGTTGCATTCTATGCCATACATAAATACAATTACCACGTATCAGTTAAAAATAAATAAGTAATTACAAAATGAATAGAGTTCAGAAACAGAAAATCGCTTTTATTTCTAAATGCAAATTTTGCCCCTTGTTTCATCTTTAAGCTTGTGGTTTTCATGATTCACCCTTTCATTTTCACTGTTCTTTCAATTCTACAAGAAAAACAACAGCTCAAGTAGGGTGATGATTGGCAACAAATGTTCATGAACTTGTTTGATTAGACTATGGAATGACAGGAAAACTGCCTCTGTGGATTTAAGTTACAGATGGATGACTCATGGGAAAACAGGAGAGAAGAATTACATACAGGCATACACACAATGCATGTGTATGTGTGCGCATGAACACTCACAGCTTAAACAGTTTAAATTGTGATTTTATTTGTATCTCAAGAAAACAAACCTACAGTTTGTTTTTTGTTTTTTGTTTTTGCGGCACCGGGGATTGAACTCACAACCTTGCGCTTGCCAGGCAGGTGCTTAGGCTGCTGAGCTAGATCCCCAGCCCATGTTTTTGAGACAGGGTCTCACTATGCTGTTCATGCTGGCCTTGAGCTCACTTTTGTAGCCCAGGCTGGTCTCGAACTCATAATGATCTGCCTGTCTCAGCCTCCCGAGTGCTGGGATTACAGGTGTAAGCCACCACGCCCGGCAGTTTGTTAATAATACATGAACAAATCAAAACCAGACTGAACTAATATGAATCTGAATTTAAAGGCTAAATCATGTCAAAGTCAGAGGGAAGTCCAGGAAGCGACACTAGAAGCACAAGCCAGGGCACCTGAAATCGAAGTGACTGAAATGAATAAGACCATCTGTTTTCTCTTGTTCCATGAATCCCTGATGTTAATGTCACCTTCAGTATTTAAAATCCCAATATTTTCTTTACAGCAGTGCATACATCTGTCAGTATAATCTAGTTAGTGGCAGAAAATAACCACACACTTGTCAAAACAAAGATTCATTTCTTTTCAAGCCATTTGCCCGTGGCTAGTTAGCTCAGCATTTATGTAGGATAAGGAGCAGCAACCATTTAAAAATTGCTGATCACTGGTACAGAGAGAAAGTAAGTTCTGTATGGTCTTTCTTTTCAATTAAGTTATACCATTTCCTTAGTCTAAACTAGACACAGCATCTCCTAGCTATGGAATATACAGGGCAAGGAGAATTCTTACACCTGCAGTAGTGAAAGCCAGACATACTTGGTTTCCTATTAAACAACTAAAGTCTGCTTTTGATCAATTAACAAGTCAAGCACGTTTACAGAGTTGATTATGTTACAGTTTTTACTGTGACTGGTTAGATTAAGCTGAAAACAAAAAAAGTCACATGATCTGTACTTTAGAAGCAGGTAATCTATCCTTGTGGTGATTGTTGGAATGGGGCAAAATTTCTACAATGCTCCTTTTGTGTAAAAAAAAATATTAAAAATATTGGCACTATTAGAAATACAGTATGTTCGTCACTGCTAAGAGGCATTTATTGATACTTCTAAATGTAAAGTAAGAAGAGACTTTCACTAACTACATGAAAAATTATTTAGCTTCAGAAATTACATTCACTTAGGATTTCAAAAACATTTATTATAATTTATAAAGACTTATTATCACAAATCCATAAAACAGGAATTATTTGTATCCAAAATAGGCAGGAATGTCTATTTAATGGCATTGCTGATGAAAGTCATACAGTGTTTAGATTGCATGGATTATGTGAACTACATAGATGAAAAACATACACAAGAAACAGGAAAGCAAAAAAATGTTTGATATGCAAATCTACGCTGATCTAGTAAAGGAATAATAGTAAGAAATTAAAACTTTGGGCTGATACAAGAACAACGGAAATAATGCTTCAGTATAAATTAGGTTATACAAAACTTCCCAGAAGTCTTAATTTATGTCTTATATGGCAATGGAAAATATAGTTTAAAAGTTTTGAAGTATACTCACTGCTCGCCTGACAGGATGATTTCACATATGATTTAAGGCTCAGTACAAATGCCACTTCTGAGATGTCTCACCTAGAAGCCTTCAGTGAATTTTCTTAATTTTCTGTTCTCTAGAGTAATTATTTTCTTTTCTCCACCATATTACCACAGTTTTTGTTCCTCTCAAGAGCCTGTCCCATCTAACTGGGACTGCGGTTATTTGTGCCTGCGTCTCCTGAGAAAACTTGAGCTCTGAGAGTACAGGAGCAAAGTTCATTGTCTTGGGATTACCCACCTTGACTGCTGCATTATGTGCTCTACAGGCTGTTGAGAATGCATCTGCATGTCTGTATAATCCTTCCTGCACCAGGAGAAGATTATTAGCTCTGTGATGAGCAAAGTAAATATGGATTATGTTCCGTTTAGTACTAGGATCATCAATATACACAGGGGATGGGAATATAGCATTGAGTATAATTGATAAAAATTTAGCTCAAGTATGACACACTAATCATAAATAAATTCTAAATACTGAGGGAGCACCTTCCTTAGTAGTGTTAGCCTTTCACAGTGAAGTAGACCCTATGGGGTAATAAAGCATAGTTAGCCCTTGACGGTAGAGATGTGAAGTAGTTTACTTTTCTCAGGGATAAAAGAGCTTTACTATTTTTTTTTTGTCTTTAACAGACTGTTCCTGTGTAGAGTTTCTGTCACAGGAAAAACATCTGATGTTTACCTTACAAATTTGGTCTGCTTTAAAAACATATATGTGCATATGTTTTCACATGTTTATAAAGAAGTTAACTTGTAAGAATCATCTTCTGCTGTGCAATAACGGATATTGAGGAAGAGACAATGAAACTCAACAACACCCCTCCACAAACATTTTGAGTGTTTCCAAAAGTAGACCACCACTAAAAAACTATTAACCAACTTGTCATATGTTTTTGCTTTCATGGTTTAGAGAAAGTAAAGGTCTGTATTTGATAATATTTATGATCATTTATTGTAATTGTATGAACTGACATTAGTTTGTGACCATTGAATGAAAGTAATATATTCTAATAATTAAAAATTAAATTATTCTGAATTGTAGGATATTCTATTGGTAGATAACTACAGAACTGAAATTATTAAACAGTCTCAGTTGTTTCTACTGTGATAATCTGTCCAGTTTTTAATAATATCAATATGCTAAATTCAAACTTCCCTTGATAAAAACATATTTTATATGTCTATTATATATAATTTGTATTGATTTTATATATGATGTTAGATTTTTCCTTATATTACTTCTCTACCTACCTCATCTGCAGTGAAGTCACAGTTTTAAGGAAAACGTTTATATTTACATTATTATGATACATATGGATTACTTACTGCTGAGTAAAGATAGACTCATTATATTCTTAGTGGTAAGGGATATTATTGAATGTTGATATTGTGTTATGCCAAAGTACTAGAATCTTTCAAGAAAGAATAATTAAACCAGGTGCGGTGGCACATGCCTGTAATCCCAGCACTCAGGAGGTTGAGGCAGGAGGATCATTGTGAGTTTGAGACCAGCCTGGGCTACAAAGTAAGTGCAAGGCCAGCCTGAACTTCATGGCAAGACCTTGTCTCAAGAAAGGACAAAGAAAGAAATGAAAGAAAGAAAGAAAGAAAGAAAGAAAGAAAGAAAGAAAGAAAGAGAGAAGGCATTAAATCAAAGGACAGGAATTAACTTGAACTGCTAATGGATAACTCTTTGAGTGTCATGCAAAATGTATATAACAGAAAACTATTAAATAAATGGGAAAGAGTAGCAAAAATAATAGCAATAAAAATGAAAGCTAAAACAACTATAATTGCAATTATTTCTGGTTTAAGAAAACACTCATTTTTAAAACTGAAAAAATAGCAATCTTAGTTTTATGGCAAAAGTTAAACTTCTAAGTAGTCATTTCATTCTCCATGATAACTCAAACTTTACTGAAGAAGCGAGTTTGTATGAATTAAAAGAATTATGCATTTTGAAATTCATCATTTGGAAATACTGATCTAGGTAAAAATTTGCATTTGTGCTTAAACTGTATGATAAAACACACATGAAAAAATTCAGAATTTGTTATAATGTCCAACTTCATATAGATAATGAATAGCTCATACAATAATAAATGGAAAGGAGGCTGTTCATCACATTACAATTCGTAACATTAACATTGTTTGTCACAAATTATAAGATAGGTATTACTGGTTTCTTAAATTATACTTTCTCATGTAGTCTTTGTGCCAATGTCGTGATACAGTAGTAATGAGGTTTAAAAGGGAATTAACAGAAATCAACTTGGTTAATTTGGAGACTCGATTCTCTAAGAAACTTTAGAGCTAAAATTCAAACTCTCACCTGGGTGATTCTTTTGTCTGCACTACGAATTATACATATATATATATATATATATATATATATATATATATATATGATTAAATTTATTTATCCAAATATAGAATCTTTATAGTATTATACATCAGTATTATAGAAGGATATTACAGGTTTTGTATAATGTCTAGAGGACTATAATCCTTACATATGGTGTATGGTAAATTCAATAAACTTGGAAGACTACTATGTGCAAGTGTACGGTCAAGTATAGTGTATTTAAATTTATGCACTGAAATTAATTTTTACATAGAAAATGTATGTGTCTTAAATTACTTCTCTTTAAGAGTAACAGGAATATTACAAAATTTGTACAAAGACATTGTTTTTTCTGCACTTATTGTGTAATTGATGGTGACTGTAAATGACCTGATGTGTTCAGATTATATAGTAAATATTAATTAATATCTATGAAGGTTAAAAATAAATTTGGTTTGCCATGTTAGCTTTTGCAAACTTTAAATATAAAATGTCAAGAAACTTCTGTTTATCTCACGCCTTCACTGAGGTTGGGTTTAGAAGTGCAGCAAAGAATATAGATGACTTCTCCCCTGATTACGCATGGAAGTGTCAATTTGAAGTCAATTTTAGCTTAACTCTACCTTCTTCATGAGAACCTCTCTTTTTCTCCTCAAAAAAGTGGAGAAAGAATTCCACTGCATAATATGTTAGAAATTACTTCTCTGTGCTGTGAAACTGCCCAGAATAGATACCTTTTATTTTCCTTTGCACTAACCCTGAAAACCCATTACTTGAGATTCAGTTCATTTTGGCCTTCTCAATAACTCTAGAAGCTGATTCCATGATTTTAGCAAAATGCAAGAGCTGACTGATGCAGAAATCACCCCTGGATCACTGCATTCTTTTCTCTAAAATGTACTGTTTCTATCATGTCATAAAATATTAACAGATATAGACTGATTATTGCAAATTGGTGCAAATTATGAAATACATATTGGCACTGGGGGTTGAATTCATTCTATTTTCCTGATGACTATCTTTGAAAAGGGTTTGGATCACTTGACCTTATTTTTGGCTGGGGTAAATTACAAAGTTAGGTAATTTATTTCATTGATGATAGCATACATTGGCTGAAGTGTTTTTTTCTTCTTTATGTCATCTTCCTTCTAAGTGCTTAATGCAAAACAAACCACAGACTTACAAACTGAAATGAAAAAAAAAGTAGTTCTTAATAATTTCCATTAAGGAAATGGGAAAAATGGAATGATGAATATTAATTTTATTCACACATTTCAGTAGCAGAGGTAAAAGCACATTATTTCCTTATCCAGCACTGTATGTGTTAAAATTCTTTACTTTTTTGGAATAAAAAAACCTATGCATATTTTCATGTGTTCATGCCTACTTTATTTCCTTCAACCAACTTAATTCTTATATGTACTAACTCTATAATTGTTCAAGCTATTTTGTGCTTAAAATATTGTGGAGAAGAGGGATAAAAATTTATCATGAAGGCATATGTATATGTCTCAATTGCCCAAGATAAATGCATTTATACATGTTTATTCTGAAAGAAAAACAACATTAACCTCTTGAAATTTCTAAAGAAAAAAAATTAAGTCAATATACTTTTCTATTTAAAGTGTTCTATGTATGAATTGATATTCAAAATTTTTTTGCTGAGATATGTATTTTGTATTGTGATTTGTATCTATAGAAATATCTTAAGCCTGCCCAGAATGCATGTAATTTCCCCTTACTTCCCTCTTCACTAAGCTGAAATACAATTTACAGCTCAGTTACCTTGACTAAAACTTCCTTCTCACTCCATTGCACCAATGATAAAGCATATAAATGATTAACACTTATGTTATATTTCATTATTACAGCATGTATAAATTTTGCCCAAAAGCTATGTTTCTCTTTGTTCCCCTTCCTAGCTTGCTATTATGTTTTCTTTTTATGATTCAGAATTTTCTGCTTTTTACAAAGTAGAATGTGGAGTTTTTTCAGTCTCCTTTGGAACATAATATGTGTGTGGAAACACAGAAATATATATCTTGAACACTTTTATGAGGATGGGCAATGTATATATGCTAGTGTTCCAGACATTTCACAATGCTGAGCCCGCTTCCTCACACTCCAAACTTGCCTAATAAAGGAAAGAATTAAGTTTGGTTTTCAGAATAAGGCCTACCCATTAAAAAGTTTCAGGTAAGCATCATTATCCACCTCTGCCCAATTATCCATTTGGGTTATAACTCTTTAGTTCTCTCATCTTACATCAACAAAAAGATGACATACCTTTCCTACCATGTAGGAAAGATTCAACACACATCCAAATAATAGCAATTTAGCGAATGCAGTCCACTCATAAAAAAGAGAAATAGCCTAAACAGCTCCAATCATCATAGTCATCAACTTCATTACAACTCATCATTGTCCTCTTATCTCCTCCCAGTTTTTCTGTGGAATAAATGAATGGGACATTGGGGACAAATTCTATATTGGACTGAAAATATTAGTAAACACTATAGTCAATTTGTTTTATTATGAACTAGTTTTTAATCTCTGTTATATGCATCTGCTACCTATAATAACAATCTTTAAAAGTTGATGGAAAGTCAAAATAGTTACTGTTGGTTTTGTAAAAAAATAGTTCAAACCAAAAATTCTATTAATAATAAAATTTGGCATGTTTTCTTTTCTGTTTTAATTTTATTTTAGTAGACAAATAATAGTAATCTATATTTATGGGTTATAATGTAGTAGGTTATAATGTAATATTTTCATAATATGTATAGGATGGGATGAGTTGGTCAAGCTAACTAACATATTCATTATGTAATTTGCTAATATTATGGCATGGAAATATTGAAAATCCACTTCCATCAGTTTTGAAATATACAATACATAGTTAACTATAGTCACAATATTCTACAATAATCACAAAATATTTCTTCTAAAAATGTAAAGTTAAGAAGATAAATGAGTACAAATGAAAATGCAGGAATTAAGCATACTTTGCAATTATGCTATGTCATTTTCTGCTGTACAATATTTGTCAGTATTAATTTGCATATTCTTCAGCAAACAATTAATGAGCATCCCCTGCCAGCTGGACATTGACACTAACCTTGGGAATGAATCAGGGAAAAGAGTTATTCCTTCTGGTGCTGTTCCGATGGAAAGCTCCAGTATGTCCCCTCTTTTGGGTGTATGCCCAAATCCAAGGCACAGTACATAGAGTTTCTAGAGTTGATTTGTGAGCAACTCTATACCAGAGGACCCAATGTCAAATCTGGGTTTAAATACTAATTAGTTGTGTGAAGTTTGTCGATTCCTTTCACCTCTCCAAGCTTTACCATTCACATTTATTAAAAAAGAATAAAATACCTGGGAATGCTGAAAAAATTTAACAAAATAATGTGAGCAAAGTATTCTTTAAAACTATTAACACTTCATCTGCAATTGAATAATGAATAGAATTTTAGAAAACATAGTACTGTTATTCTTCCTAAAGCTTTTTCTTTGTTTTGCCAATTTTAATAAGTTGTATTTTCACTTTCTCAGGACAGAAATACTCCCCATTTTTTTTCAAAATTTGACAGTATATTTATGTAAAAAAAATCTACATGCTACCTATCTCCATCCTTCTACCACTCAAAATCTCATAGGAAATAAAAGGATTTCAAGTTTCACAGAGGAAGAAAAGGCAAACTGAAAGCATATTTTCATCCAACTAAGTGCATTGTGTTTTCACCCAAAACTATAGCAACAGTTCATAATGGTCTCTTGTCTAGATTAATACAAAGAACTGTGACTTTGTAAGTACCTGCTAGGTACCTCCATAATGAATACCAACCTGTTTAATCAGATTCCAAACAAAATTGGACAACAGAATTTTGCTACTTTGAAGTTGCTTAGCTCATTGGAAGTCTTTTATATTACTGACTGCACCTGTGGACACCTCCCTGCAAGGCAGCCTTCCCTGAGAAGTACAGTGCTACTCACTGAAGTGCAATAATGGTTTTCTAAGGAGAGCTATATATACAGATCTCCTATTTGGAAGGGAAAACCACAGGGATGAAAAAAGCCCATACTGTCCTACTGATTGTGACTTTCTGTGAAGTTTTTAAAATGGTGTGAAAACATATATGGATGTCAGAGTTGTGTTTGATTGCATTATGATATTCACTTGGGCACTGTACAGGACAGATTAGTTTAGAAGTTTTAAGAATATAAGCTGAAAGTTTTTTTTTTCTATTCATTCACGCCAAGCTGTCACTGTCTCCTTATATGAGGTCACGAGATTGCTAAATGGATGAAAATCAGAGCCCAACTTTGGGGGATTTCAGCTGCTGACCCAGTGATCCTCAGGATTACTGAGTCAATATTGCAGCCTGTTTGATAGAATTTGAGGGCAGTGTGGCTCATCTGATGAGTAAGACAAAGAAAAGGCAGAGTTTCTTTAAAAACAGTAAGAGATTTTCTTTCCAGCAAAGGCAGACTTCCTCTCTATTGCAATTGATGAGATAATAAGTAAAAAGGCAGACAGGGTAATCTTTCTTGCAGGAAGTCTGATTCCTCAGACACAC
Organism: Cuniculus paca; assembly: GCA_004365215.1. Taxonomy (NCBI): domain Eukaryota; kingdom Metazoa; phylum Chordata; class Mammalia; order Rodentia; family Cuniculidae; genus Cuniculus; species Cuniculus paca. Next base: position 27,148 of record RJWT010003230.1, on the reverse strand, counting down.
TGGTAAAAACTTGTTTGCTTGTGTTTTTGAAATCTGGAAGAAGTAATTCAGCACAGCTTAAAGCATGACCTTTGATTATCTCCCTAATCCTTGCTTACCAAGAAGAGTAATAAAGCTGCCCTTTGCAGAATCCATATCTCTAGAAGAAACCTCAGAATCCAAGTTCAAAGGTGAAGAAGAACCAGGCTGTAATAGAATTTAATAATATATTTTCTCTCTCAATAGAAAAGGAAAACATTCAGAAGAAATCTCAAATTAAAATGGATTTCTATCACATCTGATTGTATTGCAACTAATTTGGATTATATCATAAAGATATTAATATAAACAATGGCCAGTGCTACTTTTTCCTGTTTTTCATGTATGAAATGTAACAGGGAAAAGACTTTTTACAGCATTTTTACATATATTTTGTATTAAAAGTGGCAAATACATGAAAAAGCAACCTAAGTTTTTCAGAATCATATGTTTTATACATACTATTTTGATTAATTTGGCCTGAAACTCTGATAGTAAGATTCTTTTTCTTCTTTACACTGATGAAATTTGAGGCATATGGAGCCAAAAGTCCTTGTCTAAGGTAATACCAATAGCAAATAAAACACCCAGGATTTGAACATAATACTGTCTATTCCCAAAAGAGCAAAAATATGAACTATGTGTACTGATGCTCCTCAACTCTAACTATGCACCTGACCTTTAACTCCTACAGAAGAGTTCCAGAGACTTCAGAATTTTACATAGGTATCTGAGCATACTCATGTTTTTTTAAAACCAAGGCTCGAACTCAAGACCTTGTGTTTGCGAGACAAGCACTGTGCTGCTGAGCTATATTCCTGGCCCCAAAGAAATGAAATGTGTTATGCACGTAAGCACATGCACCAGTTTCCTTTCCTTTCCTTTCCTTTCCTTTCCTTTCCTTTCCTTTCCTTTCCTTTCCTTTTCTTTTTTTTTTTTTTTTGTTTTTTTTGGTACTGGGAATCAAACTCAGGACTTTGCACTTGCCAGACAGGCACTGTGCCTCTGAGCTATATCATTGGACCTTCATTTTTTAAGAGGATTTTAGAGCTTGGTTTTAATGCACATAACAAAATTGAAAAACTTCTATTCCTTTGAGTCTGGGCATAGTACAGTCTTTAAAGACAAAAGATATAGCTACCTTGTCCAAGACTGTTGGTAGAAAATGACTAAGAGAATGATTTTAATCTAAGCTATTGATATTTGAAGCCTGAATCAGTGTGTTAGAATAAGCAATTTACTAAAAGTCTGTAAACTTCTAGGAATGATTAAATGAATTGATATATGAGAGCAGTTTATACTAGTATATAATACGTGTTTTCTATTATCTATATTTTTATAGAAAGAACTCAGAGACAGAGTATAGGAAACAAGGTACTTGCTGTTAAAATACAAGGGAATATGGACTATGGACAGCAATAGGCAAGGAAGATGTCGAGACTGACCACAGAAAACAAGATAAATTCTTCACTTCCTAGGTGAGTTTCATATCCTGCAAAGAGGTTGGATAATGAACACTATTGCATGCAGAAATGACCACAGTTTCTCTGCTGGTAGCTGTGGTTCTTATCCAGTATGGGATGGGGCAGGGGTTCACATTCAGGTAAGGCACCTTGATGCCATGTTTGGGAGGAGCCAGGCTCATTATGGATGATGATGAAAAGAACTAGAATGAGCTAGAATTCTACAAGATGGAATCAGTTGGCTTTTGATTCTCTGACCAAGAACTGAAATTAATTTATCATCCGGCAACTATCCAGGGATTATTTGACTGCCACAGAAAGATGACTTGGATAAGTCCAGTGTAAAGAGAGAAATACTAGAAAAGCTGCAGGGTTTTCTCACAGAACTTTAGGTCACAGGGAATATTTGGACTTTGCACAGTGCTAAAGAAAAACATGGGAAACATCTCAGGCATCAATGTAGCTAAAAATCTTCATTCTCTTTCAACCTCATCATTCAGGGAGTACATGGTATCTTCTCTAAATCTGTTTTGTTTTTTCTATTATCTTTATAGAGCATACATCTCTCTTTCACTAATCACAGGTCCATCATTAGAGACAAGTTCTGAGTGCACGGTAATAGTCAATGATGATAATTTATGAGGCCAATGAGCATTAATGAATTTTACTTCTAGATATCTGAAAAAAGGTGAAAAAAGGATACAATTGCTTTTGACTAGATGTGGTTCGACCTTTGATTGAATCAGCCAGGTTTGGATCTCATCTAAGGACAAGGAGAATAGATAGTGACATGGAAAGGACGTCTTCATCAGAGGAAATCATTGTCCTTTCTAATGCTGCAGGTGGGAAGTCCTTCTCAGTGAAGTGCTATTATAAAGATGCTACATAAACTATAGCTCTACAATGGGAATTGGTGGTCAGAGTCTCGATCTACTTTTGTCTTTATCCTTTGCATTTCCTTGCTCACGCCCTACTCTCATTCTCACTTTCTCTTTTGCTGTGTTTTTCTCTTGCTCTTTCTTTCTATCTCTTCATGCAGTTTTATGGAATAGAATACAGATTTTTAAAACACATTGCTCTACATTTATTGGAGGTAAATAGCTGGACTTACTTGCACTAAGAGCAGTGTAATAAAATTGCCAATTAAATATCTATTGCTTTTACTTTCAGCTTTTTGGAGGACAAGTCGGTTTCATAAAGTTATATCTCCATTATTTAGCACATGTAGGACACTTAAAAAATCAGAAAGATGAAAAGTATTCACTGAGAAGAAATATCACTTATGTTAGAGTGAGAACACGAGTATAGTCAAAGATTTTACAACTATTTATATACAAATGCTGTGATGTTCTGCTCTGCTGCAGACAGGTTATGGTCATATGATTTGTTCTGTTAGAAAACTTTAAGTAGAAATGACATATGTCATCTTCGGGCTGAAATTATCAAAAGTTGTTGTGTCTCCTGCATTTTTACATTTTTTTTCATCGTCATCTTGGGAATTGCTCCAGAGTACAACTGCAAGATATTTAAAAGCAAAGTGATAGACTGGACTTCATGAATTTGAAAAAGAAAGCTGTGATTTAGGGATTTCTATTCTATTTTAACATAACCTCTCCTTATTAGTATACTAATTATAGTTGAGCAATGAGATCATTTAAACCTAACCTGAAAAATGTATAGAATTTTACTAACTAGAGAAAAGGATGGATAACTGAAAAAAAAATAGAAAAGGGAGAAAAATGAAACCTCACTGTCTGTTGATAGACAATCACAGATTTCCCAGTTAGAAAAGTGGGTAATATCTGCCTGGTAAACAATACTTTTGTGAACTTTTGGTAAGCAGTGTATTAACTAAATTTCAATTTATAATCTTAATATTTGCTTATTTAAAATATGATTACAGTTACTACTACAAATTATAATTTCTCACAATTAGAATGAATTTTCTTGAAAATAGGTCAAATGAGACAATCCAGTCTGTGTAGGAGAAAGAACAAAAAGAACGAAGAAACATGACCTGAACTTCAAAGATTTGTGTCCTGACATAACCCATAATAGGAATCCCAGAAAAAGAGACGATATAAATTTTAGACATGATATTTGAAAATAGAATGATTGAAAACTTTCCAAGATTATGAAAGATGTGAAGTTAAATATTCAAGAAGCTCCAAGAGCTCCAATCAGTAGAAAACCAGAGTGCCGCATGTAGCTACATCATAATCAGACTGGAAAGACAAAGTGAAGGACTTTTGAAAGCAGCCAGAAAGGAGACATCATGAACAAGTTATCTTTAATAAGATTAACCAATAAGGTCTTATTAGAAAACACAGAGATCGGAAGGATGTAGAATAACATATTCAAAGTGCTGAAAAGAACAAAATGTGTCACTGAAAATACTATGTCCAGAAAACTCTTACTCAGCTATGAATGAAAATCTGAGTCCACGGACAGATGTTCATAGTCCCAGCTACTCAAGAAGGCAAGGCAAGAGCATTGCTTGAATCCAGAGTTCAGGTCCATCCTTAACAACACAGCAAGATCTAGTGTTCAAAAAATTGAAATCTGAGGTACCAGGGAGTGCACTATCAATAATCTTCAGCAACAAGAAAATGTGGATCCTCATATTGGGCCTGGAAGTAGCTGGTGAAACAACCATCCAGAACAAGTTAAAACTTGGCTTATCAGGGACCACAATTCCCACCATGGGCTTCAATGAGGAGATGGTGACTTACAAAATGTCAAGCTGAATGTGTGGAATGTGGGTCTGTTATAAGGTAGTTCCTTTGAAAATGACTCACCAGTCAGAAGTAGTCCAGGTTCTTGACTCAAAGAATTAGAGGAAACAAGCCAAAAATGACAGCAAAAAAATGTATTTGAAAAATGTGAGGCAAATGGGTATGAGAAAAACCAGCTCTGCAACGCAAACTGGGGCCAAACAAAGAAAAAAAAGACAGTAAAAGGTAAAAATAAAAGTACATGCATGGTCTGAGAAACACAGCATAGGATACTGTGAAAATACACAAGACAACTGCCTTCCATGATGGTTGCCCTTCTTTTTTGTGCTCTAAGTCTTCATGAGAACTTGTGAGAAGAGCTATATACAGTGCTTCAAGTTGCCCTGGGATCTTGTAATTGACAGGTCCTGCCCATTTGCCTGGCCAGTTTCCTATAACAGGCAGCCTGGATTATATTCTGCAGCTGTGGAGGCAGTGCTACAGCTGGGCTACAGCTGGATCAAGGGTCTGATCTTTGTAGCGGACTGCACTCACCACAACTTCATGGAGGAGGTCCCCAGGAGCTGCACTGCATTATCAATGACCCAGAGGTGAAGGATGCCATTTTCTTCCTTTTTGCCAATAAAGACCCGCCCCATACCTTGAAACCTCAGGAGATACAGGAAAAGTGGGGTCTGACCTGGATTTGGTATGGGAACTGTTTCATGTATCCCTATGCCAACTTGGAGAGACACACTTTTTTTTTTCTTTCTCTTTTTTCTTTGGTGGCACTGGGGATTGAACTCATAACCTGAGCTTGGCAGGTGGGCGCTTATGTCATTGAGCTAAATCCCTGGCCCTTATCTTTTTGAGACAGGGTCTCACTGTGCCTTTCAGGCTGGCCTTGAGCTCACTTTGTAGCCCAGGCTGGTCTCTAACTCGCAACGATCCTCCTGTCTCAGCCTCCCGAGTGCTGGGATTACAGGCATGTGCCACCAGGCCCGGCAAGACACACTTCTTGAGGGCCTCACATGGTTAACTTCTAATTACAAATCCTGATGAACATTCTCCACCCCTCACTCTCCCAAGATAAACCATCCCCTCCTTCAGTTGCGAGTTTCTCTTTTTCTGAATCTGAACTCTGGATTTAGTGCTCTATCAATAAGGTGGTAGTTTGGGTTATTTTCTCTCTCTTTCTCTCTCTCTCTTTTTTCTTGGTTTTACATTAGAATGCTCGGATCTGATATTTGACATGGTCTTATGGACCTCCAAAATATATAGCATTTTTTGCTAAAGTTCTTTGTAGTGTTTTGATTTTTTTATTTAGAGAGTCTTTTTTTTTTTTCTCAATGTATGTTGTTTTTCTTTTTGGTCCAATTTCTTATAACTTGCCATCAGTGCTTTTTGTGCATCCATGCAGATGATGCTGCAAGTCTGTTTCATCTAGAAAACTGAATATTACTGCTTAATCAATGAAAAAAAGAAAGACATTTGAAGATAAACAAAAACTGAGTGAACTTTCTGCAATGAGAACTTCAATACAAAAGACACTAATGGAAAACATTCATTATCAAATGAAAAGACAATGAATAGTAATTCAGTGAGAAGTCACATAAGAAATAGACAAACATGGTAAATACAACATATATAAAATATGATTTCTACAATTTTGATTTTAAAGATACTGCTAAAGCTGTGTTTTTGTGCCTATAATATATAATGATGTGGTTTAGAGCACGATAGCATAAAGGAAGAGGGAGTGATTATATAGGCATCTTGGTTACTTTTCTCTTGTTGTTGAGACAAAATATCTGACGCTCAAAGTGAAGGAAGGAGAAGTTTATTTAGCTTACAGTTTTGGCGGTTTCAGTCCATATTCAGCTGGTTCCAAGGCAGGGTAATGTGGCTGAGGGGCAGCTGTTCATGGTGGCTGCAAGCAGCAAGAGCAAACTGTGCAAAAGAGAAAAACACACCTCCTTCCGGACCTTACATTGTATGTCGACTCCACTCCTGGGCAGGTGCAGGAGTCACAATGCCAATACCAGCACTACACAATGAATCAATCACAAACGCTAAATTCAGCCACTTGCCTGACTACGTGAGGCTTGTGGGGGGCCATCTAGATACAAACCATGACTATAGGAACAAACTTTTTTATACCATACACATTAAGTTAGACATTTGGACCTAGATTGATATAAATTCAAAGCGTTAATTGTAATCTTTAGGGTGCTCATTGACTAAAGTAATGAAAGAAATGACAAGGGAATTAAAGTCATACACAAGAGAATACCTAGCTACATAAAACCAGTGAGGGATAGAGGACGATGTTAAATTTAGCAATAAAATTTTAAAAATAAGTATATCACATATCATACCTATGTATTTGTGGAATATTTTTGGTTGTAATCGGTACATTCTACATTGCGAACTTTTTCAATCAGTCATTTACACAGCACCCACAGTAGAAGACTGAGAGTGGAACAAAATGAGCAAAAACATTTTTGTAGCTACTCCTCCCTCATTTGAGGGAGTACATAAAATTGAGTCAGCCAGAGATGATGTCTGAGTTGGAATTAAGAGAGCACACTATTGAGAACTCTTTAAAATTCTCATTGTATATTAGCTCAGTCATCATGGGTGAATGTCCAGCATGCATTCTACAGTCCACAGGAATATGATACCACCTCTTCTGTCCAGCATCAGAGGACACAGAGATTGAAATCTTCACACTACCATTCCTGTCACCCTTGCACAATGTAGACCAAAGTAGTATGGCAGTTGTAATATTGACAGATAACCATTGACTAATCATTAAGGGAGGATTCCTGGATTTTTTCCTACAGCTCAATGCACTGACTGGTTTGTGGCCTTGGGGTAATGAATTCACTTTGTGTCTACCATAAGTGAAACTCCTAAAATCTGCATTAATGTTCCTTCTGACACCCTGATGTCATGCAGTCTCATGAGAACACACAAATACAAAGTAAGTCAGAAGAGAGGATTTGTTTTCCAGGTTGCCTTCCTCAAGCTGTTGTCCTAGAAGTTGGTAGAGAAATCTCAGGCAACTTGCACATGTGGAGCTGGGAGTTCATCCAGTTGGGGACTGTTCAAAGGGTTGAAATACTATTGACTGAGATTCTCATTGTTGTGCTCTGACATTGGGTCATGTAATTTAAATATCAGCATCAACCCCATCTCATCTCAGGCAGGGGAGGAGGATGCAGAAAATGATAAGGAAGTTATTTTAAAAAGTAGGAATCCCTGAGGCACAGGACCCAAGATAGAATTCTTGTTTGAGTCCTAGGGCAATATTGTTTGAGCTCTAAGTATTCCAGATGAAATCCTAGTGTCACTGCTTTATTATTTTCTATTGCTATAGAAAGCACTGAAAAAGTTGAACAAAGATTTTGGGGGCAAGGTTTATGACATGTATGATTTGTGTTTTAATTCGTCCCTCTTTGAATGCTGACTAACTTTGAGTGTGTCACCTGTCTAATTAATAGGTAGAATGGTAGGGTGAGGTTTTAGCAAGTAATATAAAAGTTTCAACAATTTCATTTTTATGCCAAGGATGATTTTACTTAAAGTTTCCTTTGTTGACAGAAATTAAAACATTAAAGGAACTCACCTGTTGTAAAATAATTTTATGTGGATATACTGAATAATTGATGTAACATTTTTGGAGAAAGTTTTCTAAATTGCTCAGATTGCTGTTTGGATTCTAATTTGCACAGTAAGAATTTCAGCATTTAGGGGAAATTGTGATGTCATAAAATAATAATCCCCAGGGTATGTCAATGAGAAACAAAATTATTCCTCAAAATGTTTGGTTTTCTTCATTTTTCAATATTGGTATCATTTTTACCCATGTGCAGGATGGATGACTTTACTTAATCTGCTGAATATTTAAAATTGCATCTAACTCAACGAAATTGAGAGAAAGTGCTATATTACCTGATAAATTCTGGTTTATTCCAGTCGGTCTTATGGTCTTTCAATTCTGATTAGTGTATGGCTATCTGGTAACTAGGGAAGATTAAATTCTTATTTTTCTTTGTTTCTATATCAAGTACTCTTTATAAATCTATTCTTCCTAACAAATGTACAATTAACAAATAGTAAATATATTCATGCAAAAGATAACTTAATATATTTTATCTTGTTTATTTTAAAGAAAACATGGTTTGTCCCATAGTAATTTAACTATGACAACAGAAAATGCAATATTTTAAATATAAAGAAAATAGTTTCTTAATGACAAACGACATGTTCAAAAAGTCTGGGTAGTTTTTCAGAGTAACACCTTCTTATTTAGAACACAGAGAAAGATCCTTGCTAGTGAAAAATGCAGTTTATTGCAACAGAAAAGTCATAATTGGTAATAAGAAGTTCACATATTGAATTTATGAGATTAATTTCAAGGTCTTGCGAATGAATAAAAATGAAGAAGATGGAGTAGATCAATAGCAAATTTTAGTACTTTATAAATTATCTTTTCATCAATTTAGCCAATGATATCAATTGAATCCTAATGTATACAAGCCTTGTGTATAGCAATCCCTGTAGCAAATGTGGAAAACAGTATCATCTTAGGTATAATTGAAAGCACAAGATACATTATTAGAAATAAAAATACTCAAATAAATTAAAAATTAAACTGTGATAAGTGAAATTTTGGCAAAGTTAATAATCTTTCTGTGATAGGACTTAACACAGGATTTTTATAACTATTGGATGGACATAAAGATTTCCTTAGAAAATTCTGCATCTTGCTAAAACTTAATTGAAGAAAAGTGGTTACCTAGGCCCCCAGAGGAAGGAAAGATTGCTGAATTAGGAAGAATGAAAAGGTCTAGAACATTATTTCAGTGGATGAGTATATCACTGGGAATGCTACATCAAGAAACCAAAAGATCTTGTTTTTAATTTTCCTTGTGTTCTTGAAAAGCTGATGTATACAAGCAGTGAAAATTCAGGATGTTGCCTGTACATTTGGTGAGGGAGGTGTGCCATTTTCCAAAACTTCAGTAAACAGACTATATTGACACAGGTATTAAATCTGGTCACCCACTATCTCTGACTTTGGTACTCAAGACTTTTTTATCCCACCCCCCCCCTTGAGTGTTGGCAAAATCTGTAACTTGCTTCTGACCAAGAGAATGCAACGAGGGTAATGGAATGTCACATGCATTGTTAAGGTACTTAAGTTTATAGTGTGTTACTAGCATCATACACATCAGCTTTGCAGAAATAAAGTGCTATGGTTTGAGCTGCTGAATGGAGATACCCATGTGCCAAAGAACTGGAAGCGGTCTTCACCCAACAGCCAGAAACTCAGACCCTCAGTTCTACAATGCATAAAAACTGATTTGTGCCCATAGCTACATGAGTTTACAGGTAGACTATTCCTCAGTCAAGACTTGAGGTGAGACAGAAGCCTCAGCTGCCATCTTGATTGCTAGTGCTGGAGAGATTCTGAGGCAGAGGACTCAGCTAAGCTATCTTTGGAATGCTGACCCACTGAAACAGAGACCAAATTGAGTGCTATTTTAAGCCACTGATTTTGTTCTACATCATTAGTTATTTAACACAGTCTGTGAGAATTAATTAGGTAATGAGTACAAAGAGGGTGAATCTTGTCACAGCATTGGCACTAACATGTATTTTGATGCTGAAAAAAAGACTTAAATTTTTTAGTACTTGATTCCCCAACAAAAATCAGTGGATACAATCATTGATTTATGGCAAACAAATTATTCTTTATATGTTAAAATGAGTTCATGAGATGAACTGGTTTATGGATAACACCTAATAAACCTATACTAATGAAAGGTCTTAATTACCCATATTGACCATCGTTATGTAGCTATTATGTATTTTCTGAAAACAACATGGTTTTAATACAGTCATAGAGCTAATATACACACAATGTCTTACCCAAAATGTCTTTACACTGTACTTATGTGATGAGACCTATCATTGTCTTTTCCATAAGGAAGGAGTCAGTTAAAAAATCTGAAGATTATGAGGCAAATCACAAAAGGAAAATTGTCTGAATTTTTGAACACTCACAACATAAAGTATGTATACTTTGACAAATGCTACACTTTGACAAATGTTCCTTCAACATCAACCATATGTGTTCCAGTGGAGAGTGTTATCACCAGAAATTATTAAAGCGATCACGATTTTGCAAAATGTTTATCATCTCTAGTAAAATCACTATGTAATTATTACATTTCACAGTTGAAGGTTAAGCAGCATTTACTGATTTTGCATTGGGCTGATTTAATGGTATGTCAAATCATCTGAATGGTAAGATACCTTCAGGTAGCAGTATGTTTCATCCACAAATCCCTGCTATTTACAGCTATCAAAACATATCTTTGCAAGCAAAAGGCAGGGAAATAGAAGTGAACAAATACATGCATTATTCAAAAACTGTGTTTTTCTTCTGGTAGCTTTCTCCAAACCTTATTTTCTTTAGGAGATGCCCAGAAGCATGCATTTAGATTAGTTTATTAACAAGATCATTAATCAGGAATCCATGTCTTAAGATGTCTTGATCAACAAGTAAAGAAGAAAAATGCCTGTGGGAAGTTGTGGAATCTAATATAACTTCAATGCATTTTAATTAGTTCAGTCATGATTTATTTAACTATTCAGAAAATTGAAAATTTAATGTATACATGTTTAATATATACTGTATGACGTAAAATGCATATTCAAATTTCAAAGGCTTGTTGTTTTGTTTTTTTTGTTTTTTGTATGCAGGATTTTTTTTGTTTAACATCTCAAGGTGATTTTTCTGTCTATGATTACTTTTCTTGTACTAATGAGTGGCAGCTAAAAATAGAAAGTATCCTCAGTTATACTTTATGGATGAGAAAACTGAGTCCAAGAGATTCACTGAAGACTGAAAAATCCTATTAATCACATTTCTCATAGCCAACAACGATCTCTTTTTAATCACTGTGCTAGATGGACACCTCTTGAACACTTTGACTTGTAGTAAAAAAAATCATACTTTTTATGAACTTTAATTTTCATGACTAAAGTTTATAAAGGCAGTACTAATGTAGCTCATTGTGTTACAATGAAAATCATTGGCCTCAGGAACTTCAGAAAGCATTCATTCTAAATATTGATGTAACACATAAAATTCTCAATGTTATAATAAATAGTAATTGCCTCTGCAACTGTGCCATTCTGTAACATAGAGAAAGCTATCAAAATCAGTGCAGTATAATATAGAAATTATTGATTTTATAGATGATTCCTCATTATAAACCATGTTTGAACTCAAAAGGTAATTGCTTCAAGAAAATGCATGCAATATGTGACGAACATCAAAGAAATATTTTGTTCTTACCTGCAGTACATATGTTAAGTGGAAAAACAAATTACACAGTACACAATACTAATATGAATTCAATAGTATTATGAATGTGGAAGGATGAAAATTTTCCTTTTTTAACAAATAATATTGATTTCACTTCTTTTAACAAAGAATCTAAGATTTAAAATGTGTTACTTTATGCCAAGACTACTTTGTGAAACTGTACACTACTTGTGAAGTGTTTTATAAATATATATTATTATAGTCCTTTCTTTAGTAATTAAAAAAATTCCTTTGAAAATTTCTGAAAACCACATTTTCTTCAATTGTTGAAATAATTAAACAGTTTTGAATAGTTTTTGTTTTTGATAAGAGAATTCTTTTTAGTTTCCACAGTAGTTACAAACTTCGAAGGACTAAAAACGGTATGAGAAATTTCCCAGGAGTTGGTACAGCCAGAATGAGTGAAAGATGAAAGTGAGTAAGTTGTTCTTATTGTTTTCTGTTGCTTGTATATTACTGACTTTGCCAAAAATCAGTGCTAAGATCATTTCTTATCCAGGTACCTGCAAAAGATCTTATTCTGACAGTAATTCTAACTCTTCCCAAACTATTACTTGCCCATGTGTGAGAAAAGTTTTTTTTCCTTTTAGAAAAGGAAACAGATGAAACATTTTCTTTGGAGTAATCAGCAAGGCTTGTGAAAAAGGTGTGCATAATGAGAACAAGGAATGAGCGAATGACATGGGACTGCAATTTAAGAGTTGAATAGTACCATGTTTAGTCACTTCAGTGAAGAACTGAATGCGAGTCTTATATCCTGAGTGTTGAACACTCTATGATATGAAACATAATTAAAGCTTGTGTCCAGGGGCACCAACATTTTCTAGTAACTATGAAGAGGTGTTTATTATTACTCAATGAATAATCTCCCTAAACTTAGCCTAATTTTTGGAAACTGAACATGTTATCTTTCATAGTAACAAGTACTTTAAAATGAGATTAAATTATGGATTTTGAAATGACCAGATTTCCCTGCATTATCTTGGCAAACGTAATGTAATTGGACAAGGCTTCCTACAAGAAAGAGGTATAGGAATCAAAATTACAGATAAAAAAGATAATACAATGATTAAAGCAGAGAAAGTGATTGGAAGATTGAACATCTTGCTGCTTACAAAGATGCTGGAAATGGCTGCAAACTACAGGAAAAGGCAAGTCCTTTAAAGGAAGTGTGGTCCTGGTGACATTTTGTAGTTTAGACTTCTGACATCCAGATCTGTAAAAAATGAGTGGTGCTGTCTTACTAAGGTGGTAGCAATCTGCTCTAGCAGCAGTAGGAACCTAATGCTGCCCTACTAGGATGGCGAAATAAATGTGCCAGAGGTGGGTAAATTCAGTGATTTGGAAAATTTTAATTTCCAGTTGTCTACTACTTTTCTCTAAGATAAAATACAAGTGATATGAAAGTTTGGTAACAAGCCACCAGAGGTATGGAAGCATTTTCATCTTTGATTTTGTTCATATTCAAAGTTAATTTCCCATAAATGTATGAATCCATTTTGTAAACTGAAATGTGAAAATGATCCTGATAAAAGGAACATAACCACATTGTGAAATAATAGCTTCAGTATTTGAGTTTATTAAATATGACCTATAAGTATTAACAAAAATTTTAAAATCCTATTTCAAAAGGCTAAATAGAAATCATAAACCATATATTTTTTGCCTTAAAGGAAGTATAAAAAGGTTTTAAGGTTCTGCTTTTGGTAATAGTAAATTTTAAAAATTCTATAAATTCACTTAACAAATGAATGTTTTAGTTGGTGTAAGATGTAAATATTCCTCGTTTAATGACCAAGTTCAGTCCTTTCCCACTGCATTGTTAGATGAATTATATATAATATATAATATATATATATAAAACAAATTTCAGAACAGAGAAATGGTCAAAAGGAAACTCCAACTTGATGACTTTGCTTTTATTTGCATAACTCTTACATGTAGTACTGTAATGTATAACAGAACAGAAAACTACAGTACTGTATGATACAATCAGCAAAAATTACAGCACTGTATGGTACTGTGGAAGAATACACCAAAAAGCCACATTGATACACATGTTTCTAGGTCAGAAGTCCAAATGCAGGGTGTAAGTCCCAGCTGTAAGTCCAGACAGTTGGTAAACAAATAGGTCATTATCAGGAATATGTGTATTCTCAGTCTCTTATAATTTATTCATTTGTTATTTCTTTATATTTTTATAATTTCAAAGTGCTTTATCTTTCTGAAAAACAGTACATTATTGCTATTTATACTCACCCTTCTCTGCAGTAGCACAGCAGAACTTCATACTGCTATCTGACTGGGATATAGTACCCTTATTTCGTGATTTACCTATCTTGAACCACTCTTGCATAAAGTTTATCACAAGTGGTGTCATGTGATACTTGAATGACTTGCTGCCTTCTTTGTTGTTGCAAGTGTCTTCTTGAGAATTTTGACAGTGTTCCCTTTCAATTTCATGGAAAAATTTGAGGAATACAGGTGTTTGTTCTCTCTTGAATTTCTCATAAAATTCAGTGATGATTTCATCAAGTCTTGTACTCCTCTTTGATGGTAGGTTTTTTATTCATTGCCTGTTATTGGTCTGTTCAGGGTTTTTATATCTTCTGTATTTAGGTTTGATAATCTAAATGTGTCTAAACATTTATTCATTTCTTCTAGATTCTCCAGTTCATTGAAATGCAATTTTTGAAGTGGGTTCTTATATTCTTGGAATTTTGCTTGTGTCCATTGTGATTTTACCATTTTTTAAATTTCTAATTGCATAGATGTAAATCTTTCCTTTTTTGGTAAAATAGGCTAAGCTTTTATCAACTGGTTTTATCCCTTCAAACAACCCTTCATTGATGCATAGTATTTTTTATTAAATTTCATTAATTTCTGATATTTATAATTTCTTTCCTTCTACAAGTTTTGGATTTGTCTTATTCTTAGTTGTCTAGGATCTTGAGATACGCATTATGTCATTTATTTGGGCTTGCTCTGTTTTCCTAATGTGTGCATTAACAGTTATTAATTTCTCTCTTTGAACACCTCTCACTGTATCCCATAGGTTCTGGTACATTGTACTTCTATGTTGTTTGAATCTTTTTCATTTCCTTCTTTGATTTTTCACATGACTCATTGATTATTCAATAGAGTATTGTGTAAGCTCATCTGTTTGCGTAGTTTTGTGGTTCCTTTGGCTGTTGATTTCTATTTTCCTTCCACAGTGATGTGATAATATGCCAAAGATTATTTGAATTCATCTGTATTTATTTAAGCTTGCTTTATAGCCTAAGGTATGGTTTATCTTGGAAAAATCCCATATTCTGCTGGAAAATTGTGCATTCTGATGTTGAATGAAAGAGTATGTGTGTAACTGTTAAGCCTATTTGTTTAATGGTTGAACTCTAGTATTTGTTGACTATTTTTGGTCTAGTTAACCTATTCATAAGTGTGGGATATTGAATGCACCCAATGTGATTGTGCTGATGTTTTTTGACCCTTTTATTTCTTTAGTTTTAAGAAATTGGGACCATTGTATTTAGTGCATATATATTATAACTGCAGTCTCTTCTTGTTTCATTGTTCCCTTTAACAGAATGTAGTGACCTTCTTTGTCTCTTATCAGTTTGGCTTGAATCCTACTTTGTCTGAAAATAAGATGTAGCTATTCCTACTGGCTTTCAGACTCCTATAGCATAAAGTGTGATTTTCCATTCTTAGTTTTTTGTTCCATGTGGTTCTTTCTGAATGAGGTGTAAATCCTGTATTCAACATATGATTTCGTTTTATTTTTGGATCCAATCAGTCAGTGTGTGTCTTTGGACAGGATAGTTAAGTTCCCTTGAAATTGAGAGTTATTGCTGGAAAGTATTTGTTGAATTTTGTCATTGCATTATTTTTGTATTTCTGACTTCTTTCTTGTTTCCTTTTTGTTTAACCACATTTTCAGTTCAATGTTTTTTCCCCCTCTTTGGGCTCTTTGATGATGTCTAGTGTTAAATACTTTCTGTAATTCTGGTATGGTGGTCATGGCTTTCTTTTTGTGCTGTTTCTTGAGGGACATCTAGTTTTTCCATTAATTTTGAAAGAAAGTTCGCAAGATAGATTAATATCCTTTAATATTTCTGTTAAGAAAGCCCTCGTTAAAAAAAAAGAAAGAAAAGAAAGAAACCCCTTGTTATTCTAATGAACTTACCTTATAATTTGATTTTATTATCTAACTTTTTTTATAATTCTCTCTTTGTGCTCAATCTCTGGAATTTTTACTTTGATGTATCAAGGAGAAGTTCTTTTCTATTAATGGCTATTTGGAGTTTTAAAAGTTAAATTTTTCCCCTAGATTCAGAAAATTTTCTGCTATGATTTTGGTGAATAATTTGTATAACTTTTGTTTCATCTTTTAATCTTTCCTTAACTCCCACAATTCTTTTTTTTTCTTTTCATTCACTCAGCAACCCGTTGACCCATTTCCTTGGTGTCTTGTGGTTTTTGGCATCTCACTGAGCAAATACTATACTACATGAGCCTATCTTTTAGTTGGGTGCTCTCTCTTCACATTGATTATTCTGTCTGTACATACTATGAATTGAATTTTTGAATTCTGAATTTCCAATATATGTCTTTCATAGTGCAATTATTACTAAAATTATCATTCTTATCCTTTTACCTTTTTTAATTCATCAGTCTTTTGTGCTTTTTAAGGCTATTAAATCATTTTCATTTGTATCATTTTGAGTTCACTAAACATTATACAAATTTATTAGTTTCCTTGTTATTCTTTTCAAACATTTAAACCATTTCATTTTTGAGTTCTTTGCCTGTGACTTCCTCCACTAAATTGCCAATGAGTTCCTGTGATCTTTTCTTATTTTTATTGCTTTTGTGTGAGTGTTCAGTATGTTAAGGTAGAAAATCTCACTCAATACTGTATATATCTGTTTAGTTAGCACATGTTTTCTTGGGATGTGGATTTATCTTTGGCTGTGACTTGGTATTTATACACCTTATCATTCTACTCAGTATAACAGGATTGGTCCTGGTTGCTGCGTTGCAAGGAAAGAATAACTATGATATATACCAGTATCTGTAGAACCAATGATGTATCAATCGTGAAATTTAAAATTTGTTTTAACAATTTTACCTTATTTTCCACAGCCCAAAGTGATTATGATTTGGTACTGATAACAGGTAGGCTTGGATATAAAGAGCGAAGGAAGAAAAAATGGAAGAAGAAAAGAAAAAGAATAGTTCTTTAGAAAAAGAAAAAAGAAATAACAGCAAAAGAAAGACAACAGATAGACTTTGTTGATATTTTTATATGTGGAGTGAAAGTCTGATGGAAAGAGTGTTTAAGATGTTATTTGTAGGGGCAAGTAGAAGGAAGAAATCAGAATGGAAATATAATTGGAGATTGAGGGCACTGTTAAGGAAAGTTGAAACTGATAGAAAACTTGTGTTTGTATTCTCTATACAGTTTTTTTGTTAGGGTTACCCTGATATCAGCATGAAAGATGCTCTCTCAAGTAAAGCACTAATTGTAGTTTTTATTCTTCACTTTCCGCCAAGAAACATCTCCCTTACACATACCAGATAAAATGACAAAGAAAATGAAACAAAACAAAACAAAACAAAACCATGTTCTTGAAAAAATGCAAAAATATAAAGTCTTTTCTGGCCTATTTGTGCTGCAGTCAGAGTTTGACCATTATACTTTTCCCATATGCTCAAAAAGCAGAGAAACTGTGGCTTGTAGCAGTTGTGGGAGCTGAGCTCCACTTCTCTGCACTTTATTCCTGGAGGTCAGATTTGTCTACTTTGGTTCAGCTGGTTTCACTCCTATGATTTGTTTTCTTCCCTGACGGTGAGTGGATGGGCTAGGGTCTCTGGAGGGACTGTTGGGGCTGCTTCTCATTCCCTCTGCAGGCAGTGCTCTTCCTGGTTTTGATTGGACACATTCAGTTCGGTCCAAGAGAAAGAGAGAGAGAGTCAGAGAGAGTATAACTGGTCAAATGTGCAGTCTTACACTGAATTCTGAAGCATACTTCTCTATCCCCACCCTTTCCTTCAGGTAATCCTTGAAGTTGTTTACATCTGATCTTTCTCTGCCACCATGGGTAAGTAAGTGTTCCAGGCAACTAGTCTGGCCACACCATTACTCTCTTGCTTTCCTTGCCCACCATCACTCTGTCTGCATCTCACACAAAGAATTCATGCTGATCTTGTGAATTCGGTGGCGTCAATATCTCACAGAGCTCCATGGCTTTTTGCTGGTGATGTAAGAATCTGGCTCTGAGTTCTGGTGTTTGAAGAGCAGGCAGAAGTAGGCAGGATATTCTGGGTCATAGAACTCACTGGTGTTTGGGGAGCAGTGGGAAAGTGCCTACTTTGGTAATGCCCCAGTTCCTTTCTTTCCCTGTATCATTTAAGTGGTAATTACCACCTGTCCCTCTGATTCAGTGAGGCATGGGTCTCTCACTGTGGTTCCTGGTCTCTAGCCAGAACCATGTCCTTGTTCTTTTCTCTCTAGAGAGTCCACAGTTCTTAACTTAGTCACCGATTCTGAGTGATTGTGTGGTTTTCAATTTCTGTACAGCCCTGATCTGCAAATCCCCCATTCGCTGGACTCCCTTTCCAAGTGCCAAAGGACATAGGACAGTTGGTCACTGAATATTGGTTACTAGGTGGAATGCTGATCACGGCTGCTCAAATTTCATGGACTATCCTTGGCTCCTGCCCACAGAGAGTTAGATCTTTTCCCAAGATACTGTCTTCACCAGACTTTGGATGTAAGCAGTAGCAGGCAGCCCTACTTCTTTTCCTAAGTACCCTGATATGCAATTCACCTGGTGGGCATCTCTCTCAACTTTCCTTCCTGTATTTGTGTCTTTGTTTGCTACCCACCCTGGTTCTGAGTACTGGCATTTCCTAGAATCTGTTTTCAGGGTGTCCTGTGAGTACTGCTGCCTCAAGTCAGCATGGAAAAAAGTCTATTATACCATTTTGCTGAAATTAGTTATATATGTTTGACTTCCCTCATACCTTAATAAAAATAAATTCGTATATATGTAAATAAACAAATAGCTAAGAATTCTGGAATATAGGGCTGGGGATCTAGCTCAGCGGTCTAAGCGCCTGCCCGGCAAGCACAAGGTCATGAGTTCAATCCCTGATGCCGCAAAAAAAAAGAATTCTGGAATATATTACCTTCTTTATGAAAAATAATTGTACATAGTGAAGTAAATGTGGCATTAACCAAAGCTCAGTTGAAGGCTTTTGGAATTATTGTAACAGCAGTTACCTCTCATTTTATTACATAGAAAACTGACAAAAGTACATTTTGGCATCAGGTATTACTTGAGGTATACTTTCTGCTGTTTCTATTGCTATCAGACAGCATTTTAAAATTATTAAATATTTTAATAAATGATTTGAACACATTTATCGGTTTTTACATATCATATATCTGCTTTTATATATAATGTATTTTTCTGCTTTTATGTATTTGTCTACTTTTGTATATATCATATATTTCTAAAAGTTAGTCATCTTATATTCAGTATTACATGTATATCATGCAAAACAGATGAAGAGAATCAATATCCAGTATCTTAATCTAGTGTAATTATAATAATGTTGAATTAATTCAGTATTTTGTTTTACATCTTTTCAAATTAGATGTCTTGTAGCAATCTGCTATTTTATTTATTGGACTGACAATAGTAGATATTTATGTAGTCTTTCACTCAAGAACATTGTCTATTTCATAATAGG
Organism: Cuniculus paca; assembly: GCA_004365215.1. NCBI lineage: Eukaryota > Metazoa > Chordata > Mammalia > Rodentia > Cuniculidae > Cuniculus > Cuniculus paca. Next base: position 7,787 of record RJWT010003230.1, on the reverse strand, counting down.
GATTGTTCTAAGTACTGAGATACAGTTTGAAGAAATGTTCTGAATTTTGAAGGGCTATGTAGTGTGCAATTCTAACTATACAACATTCTATACAAAGGTAAAAATACAGAGACCATAAAAAGATGAGTGGTTACCAGAGGCTAACAGGAAGGGATAAATAAATATATAGAGTTCAGAATATTCTTTTTTAAAAATTTTATTTATTTTAAAGGGAATAAAACCAAGCAAAATGAAACAGACAATCAGAACAAAACATTGAGAGCTGTACAGGACTTCAAAACAAGATAATAGAAAATCAACAATGACTACTATAATGACTCATGTTATCTTCAAAACAACTGTCGATGTCATATGGCACAATAAAATCAAAACAGAACAGATTAAAACCAATCAAAATGAAACAATGAAAGCAATAAAGGACTTCAAAACAAGAAAGCTACTCAGTTCAGGATATTTTAGGACAGGGAAATTACTCCATTTTGTTGTTAAGTTGTGAACAGAAGTCATTATACACTTGTCAAAATTCATAGAATGCACAACACGAAGAGTGAACTTAAATGTAACCTATGTAATTTTCTTATACAGATTGGTGAACGGGACATTATTGAACCTCAGAGCTTTAAACTACTACCATTTGAGTAGAGTAAAAGTCTCAGTCCTTGGAGACACCTGTCTCATTAACTTCAGTATGGATTTTGTCAGCATGAAGACTGTATGATTAGGCATTAAAATTAATTTCATAAGAAGCTTGGGTAAAATTAGATTTCACACGGGCTTTAGTTGGCAAAGTATTTTTTCATGAGGGTGATGGGGCCTTTTAGAAGAGTTATGTGGATTTGTAAATGAATGGAACTAATGTGCAGTTTGAAAAATTTTATCATAAAATAATTTGCATATGCTCTTTCAAGCAATCACTAAATACTAGTATGTATTACTGATTCAACAAGGTAGTAATTAATTTTAAATCTTCAGAAGAGAAAAACCACTCTTTCCTATTTGCTACCTCTTAAAAGTTTTCTCCATATTTGACACCTACATGTCTCAAAAATGTATAGTTTATTGACAAGGCATTGAAAAACTATTGTGCATCACATAAGTGTTTATTCACAGAGGAATTATTTTAATAAATATAATAATTGATTGTAACAATAAATGTAGAATAAGTTAACTACTTAAGTAGCAAGATCACAAAACTTTACAAGAATTATAGAAAATAGTTTATTCAAGGAATAATTCCTACCTTCAAGTAGTAAAATATTTAAGATACAATGAGTTTTGTGTGGTGGATATTTTTGATATTAACATAATTAACTAATTGTGTTTTTAAGTGGCTATGAGTATGTAATATTCACCTCCTGAAAGCTAATGTGCACTAGCTATCCCACCACTATGTTAGGCAGTCATTTTACATGTGTAAGAATTTCTTTGTTTAGAAATTCAGAAAGGACAGGGGATCTGTTTCTGTATGTATGTTCCTCCAGGTTGAGGACCTTAGGGATACAGACACAAGTAGCAGAGAACTGGAACAACTTGGACGAGAGTTTCCGTTTCCAAGACAAATTCTTCACTCAGCTATTTGGGAACTCATTTTGAGAGCTGAGGTAAACTGGAACTGCCAAAAGATCCCTTCATGTATGCTCTCCGCCATGAAAGTCTCAGGATAGTTTAACGGTTTATATGGTTCTCAGAAGCACAGCGTTTTCTGATTTAGTTACAGAAGTCCAATGCATATCTTCTTCTTCCTATTGAATGGAAGCTATCGCAGTTCATTCATATTCAAAGGTGTGAGTACTCAGACCTTCTCTTTGGTGGAAAATTGTTAAAAACTTGAAGCTACATTTTAAAATTACTTCACTGGTCAACTACAATTTTGCATGTTGCTTTTCCCCTTAACACTATACTGTAAAATTAAAGCATCTTTCTCATAAACATGATTTAAATACCTGTTCAACAAGATTTAGCTCTCCTAACCAAATTCTTCACTGTGATTGTACATATCAAGTTAGAGGCTATTGAATGATTAAGGTGGGAAAAGAGAGTATCTGTTTATACAGGAGGCATCTTCATGAGAAGGAATAATGAAAGCATAAAACTACATAGCTGCTTAGCTAGGGTAAAATTTTCTGAAAGAACATCTGCACATACTAATACATCTTTTAGCATTTCATTGAAAGTTACAGGGTGCATTTAGTTTCGTAAAAGAATGGTAGATTTTGTGTATCTAGCAAGTGCCATCTAATACCTTAGAACTACTAAACTGAAAAATTTTGCTACATCAGCTCATTCCAATTTGTATCTACCACTTTGGTGAAAGACAATAAAATAGAGTCTTTTCGTTTTGCTAAGGGCTTCTAAACTCTATTTATTGAAAATAGAGTTCAGAGATTGACTTTTTCCATTTTGATATGACTCATGTATGGATTTCATTTGTGACATCAAATGTTAAGTGTCAGTAAAGCTAACATATAAAAGAAAAATATGCTTTTGACTAAATTATAAACACTTCCTAAATGAAGCAATATTCTGGCACTAAAATTAGTTGCATAGATTTAGATTCTTTTCTGTTAGTTCTGGTAATGTGTCTAGTTTTGAAAAGATTCCAGTTAGTAGGGAAAAAAAGCTCCCATTTTGGGATGCTAAATATGATTATACATTAATGTACTATATCAATTAAAAACTTTCCAACAGTATTTGAGATATGATCACAATATATGGTGAATCTATAGTTAATAAAATATTTATTACACTAAAAGGCATATTCCCATTTTCCCTCTCATAATACTTTTCCTAGCTTTGAACACAATTTTTCATTGTTCTTACCACTTTCTGAAGTAGTTCTAGAAGTTCTCCTTTGTAAGAGTCATTTTGTAGCTGCTTTGGTGTCCTGAATTGATTCAAAATGTTTACAGCAAGCCAGATGTGTTGCCACACACCTGTAATCCCAGAATTCAGGAGGCTGAAACAGGAGGATTACCATGAGTTCAAGACCAACCTGAGCTACATAAGTGAGTTCAAGGCCAGCTTGCCCTACATAGTGAGATCCTGTCTCAAAAACAAATTGTTTAAAGCAATTTGTATCAAATAAAATCAGTGTAGTGTGTCCCACCCATCTTATTCAGAGAATTTAGCACCATGCAAATTCTGGGTCTTTGCAAAGTCAAAATAACCATGAACAGAGAACATTTTGAATACATTCAGGACATAGAGGAAACTACAACAGCAAAAATAAAGACAGTGACAAATGAGGACTTCTAGATCAGCTTCAGGAAGTGTCAAGTAGTATGAGATTAGTGTGTGTGAAGTGATAGTGTATTCTGAGGAATGATTAATGGTAATGTGTCATTTACTGTAATACATTTTTAATTGAACAAAAACCTTATTTTTCAGTCATACTTTATATATCTTAACTGGTGAACACTAAGGAAACAAAACAAAACCACAAAAAAATGAAAAACAAAAAACAAAGTGTTCTTCAAGTAGAACTAGTTTAATGACTCCTTCTCCAAATATTTCATATTCTTGCATTCCTTTAGGAATGACACTATTTTTTGACACAGTTCATTCAAATTCTCCTTACAAAGCCAGTTATGAGGTTTTGCTATTACTCCTCTTATGAAATATTTTATAGCTATTATTCCCTCTTTTCGCACCAGACATTTCACCATTTTAGAATATTTGTGGAAGTGAATATTGATTTTTCCAAAGCTGAAATTTTTTAAGGGAATTTTAATGTTTTATGCTTTGGAATCATTAAGATATCATATTTTCTTTTAATAAATGTATTTGTATATCAGTACAACCTATAACAGATTTTAAATTTGTGAAGTTTTGCTGTCCAAGCCACATCAGAAAGAGACAAAACTGTCTTTGCAAAATTTCTTGATTTCATCCATTCACTCTACACTAGTAGCCAAAAATTTTCCATTAATATTATACCTTTCTGAAAGTAACGGTAATACACTGTCAACTATGTTTTCATTATTTAGTACCTTTCAGTATCATACCATTTCTTCTCTCCTACCTCATCTTGGAAGCTCTGCTCAAATCAGATTTGATAAGCAGATACTTTATGCATGCCGTGATTCACAATTTTGAAATACCAAATTCCTTCTTAATTTGCAAGGTTCAAGATAAGATCATCTATTTTAAGATGTCCTGAGAACAGAAAATAGCCAAGCATATGACAAATCACACAATGAATTTAATCTAATTCTTGTCTATTTAATTCACTTATCAAATGTTAGGCTAAAATAATAATAGTTGCAGTTATTGAATGGACACAATATGCCCATATTTTCAAAATATATCTGCATATGTTATCTGTTTTATAGGAACAACAGACTCCCAGAATTTATGCCATGGTTATCTGTTTTTTTTACATTAGGAAATTAAATACAAAAAGCTTAATAGATTCTGCCCACACTATCACAGCAAGTAAGTAGCAGGGTTGTGATTCCAGTTAAGCAGGTCTGACAATTCAAAGATGCTTCCCAGTCACTACACTTCATCACTAATAAGATAAACAAAACAAACAAAAATAATCAGAAAAAAATTATCCAGAAGACCATGAAACTGCATAAATACTAAAAACGCAAAAGGAGTTTCATTTAATCACTCACATTTGTTAGTGTCTGTTATGTACCAGCTGGCATTCAAAAATAAAAGATAACTCAAAAATGCAGCAAACATCCCTGACCTCATGTAACTTAAATATTATAGCAAAATGGAGCAGAAAACCCATGCAAGAGCAAGGTACACAGATACACTTTAACAGGACATGTTTTAGAAGTTCTAAACCCATTGTTACCTGGATGGGTCGGCCTCATTTTAATGCACAAGGCCATAACCAAGGACATTTTACAAAAAGTACTTTAACTTTGAAAGAGTTGAGAAAAATTAGAAATCAATTTCCCTTATTTTATTTCAGTAGAGATTTGCTGGCTGAAATTAATATCAAGCTCCAATTTTTCTTGAGAAAAAAATTGTACTTATTTTTTTCAAATGATGTCCCATACTTGTCACACATTTTGTGTTCAATAAAAATTCACATAATGAATTATTCACTAGAATGCATTATACACCAATTATATATGCATATGAAAATGTGTATTTTCCCACCACCTTCAAATGTATATTTAACAGCTTTTCAATTTTATTGGAAACTTCATGTAACACTCACCTGTCTTGGAGTGGTTTGATCAGTTTTTTCATTTAAAAGTACATGAACATGACAACCAGAAGAAACCCTCTGTAGGAAATTGTTTTTTTTTAAATCAGGACAATGTCAATATAGCATTAGATATTGTTTTATGACAAAAGTAACTTGAATTCTCAATTGGCACTTTTTAATAAAATTAGTGAGCCTTGAAAATTTTCTGAGTTTTAAATAATTTTCCAGGGATTTGGGGTAACAGAAAAATAAAATCTTACAAAGATCATAGAAGACTAGCTCCTTGCATTGAGATATAACAGACAGTCATGTATTATGAATCTCACACACAATTTTTCTTAAAGGACTGCCATATATATATGAATTTTTGCAAAATTGACAAATTTTATTCATTTTTCTCTCCAGTCTTTTATTTCACTATAATTTTTAATTGAGAATATTTTATACAACTTGAGGATAATTTAATGAAAGATGATACAAATAATATGAGAAGTTATAGAACCTACAGAAAAAAAACACAGTAAATTATAAACAATCTAAGATTTCTTTTTAAATTAAGAGAATTAAAAAATCAAGAAAACATATGTAGTCAAAGTTTTCAGCAACAAAGACTGTAGCCTGAGACAAATACATTCTTAGAGGAAAAGCTATTCTAAAGATGTGACCCTCTAAGTCTGAATATGTGGTTCAGCCAATATTTCCTGATTATTTGAAAGGTTGATTTAATCTTTTTGATGAAGGTATATGGAAAGCTATGGCCTATACAGAGAATCAGGTTCCAGAGTGTGTGCCCTTAATCAATACTGCTATATCAGTTGCTTTGAAAACAGTGGGATCAAATACATTACAGGTAAAAAAAATTTCCTATTAGTAAGGTTAAATTAATTATAATGTCTAGCAGAAAACCGGAGATCACCGTCTATTTTCAAAGGCAAAACACAATGCTGGTGTTGACATACTGAACAATGACCAAATTTATTAAATACTTACTACATGGCAACTACTCTTCTAGCTCTTTTCACAGTCTCTCATTTCCATCTTATCACAAATTTATGACGTAGATGTTGTTATCACTTCAAGTCTACACATTAAAATTTTCACTCCTACATGTTAACGTGTCCAAAGTAATGTTTTATTTACTTTCTTCCTCATTGGGTCCAAATGCTTGACACCCACAATTTAAAAGGAGGAAAGACTTATTTGGCGCACAGATTCAAAACTTTTAGTCCATAATTTGCCAGGCCTAAACACAGAAACAGCATGGTAGAAGAGCTTGCCACGTAGAAAAGATACTTCTGTTATGGAAGCCAGAAAGCAGAGAGAGAAGGGAGAAACCAGGAAGGAAGATATATTCCTTGATGTCACACCTCCAGTGATCCACCTTCAATGAGGCCTGACTTTCAAACAGCAAATCAATTATATACCATAAGAATACCTTTACCTCTTAAAAACCCTACCTCTGAACACATGAGACTCTTGAGAATATTCTAGATCCAAATTGTAACAGTCTTTCCATAGATTACCAAAACTCGTGATCATCTAATTATGCAAAATATATTTAAAGGGCTGAAGTTATAGTTCAGTGGCACAAGTACCTGCCTGGCAAGTGCAAAGTCCTGATTTGATTCCCATCCCAAAAAAATATTTAATTTAAGAGTTGCTAAACTTTTAATAGTCCCAACACTGATGAAAAGGGAGTCCAAAGTCTCCTCTGAGAGTCAAGGCAAACTCATAGTTACGAGTCCCTGTAAAAATCAAAAAGCAAGTTAAATTCTTGCAATGTACAATGGCAGAGGACAAATATTTCCACTTTAGAAGAAAAGGATCAGAGGAAAGAAAAGAATTGGACCAAAGCAAGACCAGACTCCTACAGGGCAAATATTAAATCCCATTGCTCCATGTATAGCATCCAGGGCAACTTATGGCAAGATGTGAATTCCCAAGGGTTTGGGTAGCCCTGCCCATACACCATATTGGGTTGCCACCCTCTTAGTCTCTTTCTCTTGGGTTGGATTTGTTCACTGCCTGCAGCTTTCCTCAGATGTTCCATATTCTTGGTTTTTTTTAACAACTTGGAATCTCCACTCTACTTTCCACTTAATTCTTACAGTTTCATCAAGTGATGTCTCAGAGAAGGCTCTGGCCTTCCAGAGCTTTTCCTGAAATCTGAATGAGGCTTTCCCAATCCCAACATACTTGCATTCTGTATGCCTGTTAAAATAGTATCATGTGGATCATGCCAAAGTTGGCCACAAGCTTAAGCAAGAGCTAGGCCCCTGGACTAATGATGCAGAGGGTCCTGAGTACCTGGTTGGCTGAGCACTATGAACCAATTTCAAAAAAACTAATTGTCTAGGCATCCATTCTCCAGCAAGATATCTTCAGATTCTCTTCTCAAAGCAAAGTTTTTCACTTTTGTGCCTTGAGCCTGTGATAGTCAGGGTCTTGCAATTTCCTGATATACCCTCAAATTGTCTTTCTTATTATCATGAAGCAAAGTACTTGGCTTCTTTTTAATGATAATATTTTTAGTTTTTCTTTGCTTCAACTTTGGAGTGCATCCTTTCTGCTTAAATTGACAACTTTTTAAAATAGCCTTTTGCTCTTCTTTCTCACT
>RJWT010003229.1:0-37293 GCA_004365215.1 Cuniculus paca | reverse complement strand
CCATTCACTTTGTGCCTATTAAATCCTTGGTTTGCAAGGAATGCTTCTAATCCCTAAACAGTATCCGAAGTTTTAAGAAAGTGAAACTAAACAAACCTTTGGATGCTGTAGTGAGGGTGTCTTAGTTATGACATGGGAACATATTATGGGGTTTCAAAGCCCTCTCTCTCAAAAAAAAATTGAAAATGTTCTGGGGTAAAATTCACGTTTCCTTTTTTCTAAGCTCAGCTACTTGGACAATTAGGCTCCTGAATCTATCTTGACATAACTTAGCCCATAAGAAACTAACACATAGCCAGGTATGGTGACACACACTCATAACCCAACTACGTGGGAGGCTGATGAAGGATGATCATCCATTTGAAGTCAACCAGGGCAACTTACTGAGACCCTCCCCCAAAATAAAAAAAAAAGAAGGGGTGTGGGTGTAACTCAGGAGTAGAGCAATTGCTTTGCAAGATCCTAAATTCAATCCTCACTACTGCTGAAAAACAAAACAAAACAAAACAAAACAAAACAAAAGAAACTATCATGTAAACTCATTTTCTGTGAGCTTTTTCTAGAACATCTTTCAAACTAGTAAAAACTGTTGCATTAGTAGGAGGCCACAGTTCATCCATATAATAAATACACTGAAATGGAAGTGAACATTCCTAGTAGTAAGCTGTGAATTGGGGTCAGGAGATATTTATGAGAACTTTTCATTACTTTCTAATTCCCAAAGTTTCATTTAAGCTGTCAGCTTTGACCAAAACGTTTTAACGACTAACAGAAACATACCCTTCATAGATAACCTTCCAGACCCGAAGAGATGCCACAGTGTAAAGATACAAGGGACATCTGCTGCTCAGAAGGAAGCTGTGTGTGTAACTTTCCAAGTCTCTGACAAAGAACACATTGAGGTACTGGGCTGGTTTTACTGAAAATCATAAAGTAAAGGGACATTAATGTGTCATTACCCTTTAAAATGACTTAATTTACACCGTCTTGATAAAGGAGCTACAAAACACAAGAAACTTGTTTAAGAAATTACAACTTGGCAAGCTAAAACGGCAAAACATTTTCTTTCAGTGGAGTGAGAGGAAAAGGCGTTCAACAATTAACTTCAGCTGGGCCTTCCATTCTGCTGGCATTCCCACACCAACACAAGCAAGCAAAGGCCTCTGCTGAGTACCTTCTGTGCATGCCACCTGTACAGATGTGGGGTACAGATCAGGGCCAGGGGCCCTGGCCTTGGGGAGTCTTACGATCCAAATTCCTGGTGCCATGTGAGGCTCCTCTGGGCATCAGTGCATTTTCTCTTCAAGCTTTGGTTCCCTGTAGGTAAAACAAGCCAGCATTCTTATAATCAGTGGAGAGCATCTTTTAGGAGTTCCCAGTTTGGCAAAACAGGAGCTGTGAGACATCCAGAGAGGTGCTTCCATCCAACGCTTGTGCTGTTTGGCAGTCCTGCCTTAGTGCTGAGAAACTTGGTCAGTAATGTTTACTAGTAGTAGTGGCCGTAACGATCATCAGATGCTCTGGCGGAAGAATGAGAGGTCTTGCAACTATGTTTAACTTTTTATAACTGGCATTTTAAAGACTAAAATTTAGTGGAATTCTAGTATTATTTGACTCTGGACTCTTGAGCTTCTCCCTAGTATCAGTAGCAACACATTAAATTTCTAGAAAGATCTCAGAGTAATGAAGTAAAACCAGCTTTTTTTTTTACCATGCTTTGAATTGTTGGTGATAGGTTTACTAGTCTACTACCATACCTTTAATATGAATCCCATTTACTTTTTACTTTTACTTAGACTGCTTGTGTGCAAAAGTCTAAGGTCCAGTGTTTAAAGCCCCGTGGGTATCGGTGAGTCAAGTGGGAAATACATGTCTTGAGCACAAGATTTCACAAAAAGCCAGGCAATGGCTCACAGACTTCTCTCACTGGTATGCTCTGAAAGAAATAGATGTAGACGAGGGAGACTGGTAGTGTACTTGTCTTCCATTATTTTCCCCACTTCTCCACTCTTTGATTTAAAAAAAAAAAAAAAAGTAACAGAAGAGTTGCCCAAGGATAGTATAGGGACACGACTGGCCTCTAGGTGGTGCCTGAAAGCAAGTCAGGAACGGTTGAGACCTTTGTGCCTGGAAAGGGTATTGAGGGCATCTCGTCCTGCACGCTCCAGAGCCAAGTCCTCAACAGATCGGCATCTGCTCTACAGTCTCTGCAGGTGGCCAAGGGGGCCCCTTTAATAGTCCCCGTCGCACATTCCTGTGCCTATAAATTTGTATTCCATTTATAGTTCGTGTCAATAAATCATCACTGTTTAAACAGACGAGCAGAGCACACTTATTTAGAGAGCTTTTGCCAATCAGCTTCTTTCATCAAAACCTTAGACATATCCACCCGATTCTCCCTTAGTCTCCCATTTACCCAGCACTGTCCTTAGACTGAGCAGGCTAGCCCTGCAGGAATGTTTGTTTGCAAGCAGAGTGTTTCTCAAGGGAATGCCTTATCTTCATAAAATTTTTGGTCAAGTCTTTTAAAGAAATGGTATTATAGCTGCTGTAGTTGATACCAAGTAAGAATCTGTAATTGTTGTTGAAATTCTAGCCATTAATAAAAACCATGACACTCCATTTCCCTGCGTCAGTGTGGGCAGATGTGTGAATTCATACAAATCTCCCATCACTTATACATGCTCACTGAAGGGAGAAGTTTTAGCATAAAAAAAGCAGAATCTAGATCCACATTTTAACATATTTTTTTTTATTAAATATGTAAAAAGATCAACGCAAGTCAAGTTATTCACATATTCAGACAAAAAACTATTCTACCATGCGACAAGAGGTGGGTAATGTAAAATGAATGTGATACATCTGAATAAGACTTTTTCATCTAGTATGTCATTACTTATCTATATTTATAATTAACAATACATATGTTTACATTCCTTTCAGTTTACATTTAATATATAACAAAAGCTTTATGGTGTACTATTTAGTAAAAGTAATCTGAATGCATATTAAACCATAACGGAATAATGGAAATACTCACCAGGGAAGGAATTTAGTTCCCTTCTGGAGTTTACTTCTCTTGGGTCAATAGGGTGTTTGTCTGTTTTTCCTGCTTTTCTGCTTAGAATGAACATGAGCTTTCTCTTGGCCCCCTGCTTCGATCACTTCCAATCTGACAGTGGCAATGGAAGTGCTATAACCAGTCAACAGTGGGCATGGAGTGATACTAAGAAGTCACCTTCCTGAGATGGTGGAGGGCACACACCCAGGATACCTGCCCACCCAGCACAGTGCTGTGTGACTGGGGGTGGGGCACGGAGGCCCTAAATAATAAGAGGAGAGCATGATGGGCCCCACCACCCAGGAAGCAAGTGGTGGTTTATAGCGGCAGGGGTCGCAGCTGGAGACTGAAACATAGCTGTTAAGATTCCCCAAAGCATCCATGACATTATCTAGGGTGCAGCACAACAGATTTTTAAGATGTGAACAGAAAGAGGAATTCATAGCTCTTCTCTAAATGGTCTGCCCCAAGTCACTGAAAGGAGAATGGAATATGACTCCTGGGAGAGCTCTCTGCCGGTGTCTCTAGCTTAGAAAGCTGGGGAGTTGGAGAGGAATGGAGTGGTTCCGGAAAGAGTCATCAGGGAGGGACATGGAAATTACATGGTATCATGTGGTTCTGGAGAAGATGGGATCCTGACTCCCTGATATCTGTTCATGTGCATCCACATGATAGGAGTGTGGTCATGAACCACCTGGCACTGGGTATTACTGAGATGTCCAGGGCAGATGAAGAGTATCCTAGGAACCACAGAAAGTATCTGTAAGGAGTTATTTATTGTGCCCCTTTTCAAGAGCTAATTTTACAGTCAGTGAGTACAACAGGTTAAGGGGGCAATGCACCGTTGAGCATGACGCTGTATATAGCACAACCACTGCCTATAACCAGGTGAGGGAGGATGTCACTGCTGGGAGCCAGGCTTTCTAGCCCGAGAAATGAGCTGCCACTATAGTGCAGAGCGAGCAGGAGATAGAAGAAAGGGAAAGCAAACACCACGGAACATCTGTCCAATTCTGCACAGTGTGCTGTAATAATCTCAAAAATACAAGCCATCTTTTCCATATATAACTCAATAAATACCACTTTGCTGCAAAAGATTTATTTGGAAAGACTTCTTTTGGTGCAAAGCTTCAATGCTAGAATTTAGAATTCGTCCATCAATAAAGAAATTTCAAAGTTTTATGATACATTATTCAGAAATTTATTTTAGCTTTTCAATTAAGCGGAGAGTAGGTTGGGACATTTTGTTTTTGTTGCACCTGCTAATAAGAAAGTAAATCTAAAGTTAGAAGCCAATGGAAACAAATGATCCAGGAAGGGAGACCACCTGTCAAAGGGGGGAAAAAAGAGGCAAAAGATTCTGGAAGAGACTAAGAAAAATGTGCAAATATTAGTTAAAAAAATAAGGAATGCTTTTAATTCATTAACGTTTCCTCTGTTTATGAATTGCCATGGTTTAGCAAATGTCAATGACAAGGAGGGCCCTTGTGTTGAAGAGGGGAAATTCCTTGTTCCAGAAGATACTGGGAGTCATAGGTTTTTCTGTGCTGTTGACCCAGTGTCAACACCAGACTGCAGAACTATGATTTTCCCTTGGAACTGATACTCTCCTATGACTGAGGTCTTTGCTTCCAGTCTGTCAGCCAGTGTGCAACCTGATGCAGAGCCTGAAGCTGCCCTGCAGCAGGAACCCCCTCGTGTGAATGACAGGATCTGGGCTGAAACCCACGTGAGGAGGAAGAGGGATGAGGCAGGAGCATCTGTACCTACCAAGATCCCCTTCGAACTGCGGGTAACTGATGACATTTTGGGGAGAGTGGCTGCCCACCAAAGAGGACCCTGAGAAAGAAAATAACATGAGAACCTGGGCACTGGGGAGGGGGGCGGGAGGGCAGGGGCACGCAGAGAGAGGGCAAAGTTGAGATGCTGTCTTCTTTGAGTGAATGTCTTTCAAAACTAACAACATACTGCGTGGTTGTCTACCATGCTGCTCTATGAACACTGCTGGCTGGGCCTTGGAGTCCTAGTTTCGAATCAGTTTTTTTCCTCTGATTGTTGTGAGTAGAAGGACAAACTGACCCTATGATTCCCTACCACACAAGTCACTGTCATTATGGCTTTCATATCAAGTATCTGTTTCCCTTTGTTCCAATTATTTGACCAAATTTATGTTCAGAAGTCAGACTTGCAAACATCAAAGCACCACAAATGCATGTGACATCTAGTGACACTGGGCTGAGAAATGCCAATATAAATACCAAATATCAAATTACCATTGTTTCACACCAGGATAAAAAGGGGTGGTGATGGTGGTGGTAGTTTTGGGGCAGGGAAGAGTTGTTCTGGAAAGAAATGAGGAAAAGAGCAGAACCAATCTCAAGCAGCCAAGTGAAGTTGAAGGTATGTGGCCCTACGATCTCTCAGGTAGGTGGCCAGAAGGGCCGTCTGCTAATGCGTCTTGGCAAAGGAAATGTGAACCAAGTGCAGGGCTGGCCTATGCAACAATGCGTTGATGGTAACGGCAGATGGGGAACAACTGGTTTCTCTTGAACTTGAGGCCGCACGTTCCGATTCTCCAGAAGAAAAGTTCCCACGCACGATGGAAGTGTCATGAGCTGCCAAGACGGTTCAGTACTCTTCCTGCTGCTGGGGCTGCTGGTCATGGGCTTGCTCCTCTGCTTCCGGCTCTTCTGTGTGGCCTTCCTGTGGGGCAGAGAAGTTTCAGCTAAAATAACTTACTGTGCTCTGAGGCCCCGCAGGTCCTAGGCCATCATCGCCGTGCAGCGTGGTGTCGCCAGGCTATGGAGATACTGAGCTCAAGCGCAGCTCACCGTGCAAGTGTCTCCCAGCTCCTAGTGGCCAGCACACACGCATGGGTGCCTTCGCATCCCCACGCCGTCAGAGAACAATGGCTACGGAAAGCACGGCCATCAAGCTTTAGGTTCCAAACTTCTCTCAACTGTCTTGGAAAGAAGCTTTCCTAGAACATAACATGCATTTTCCTAACCTCTGTAAGAGAGTAACCAATCACAGTGACTCCACAGCGTCATGAACGTCACGGATGAGCCCGTGGGGACGTAACACAGCACCCCAGGCCTCTGTGCCTGGTCAGATGGCTGCCCCTACACTAATGGCCTATGATGTGGTTCTTCTGACCCAGTTCCTGCTTTCTCCTCTGCTGTCATTCTTCTTGCTCGCCCATGTGTCTGCCTGAAGCAACCCCTTTGTTATAATTTGTCACTAATCTGATGTGGATTTAGAAGCCAGAGTAGCAACCTGTCAGCGTTTCTGAGGGGAAGAAAGAACAGAGGCAGTGTTTCACGGGCTGCCTCAGGCGAGCAGGCCCTTCTCAACAGACAGTGCAGGAGCTTTGGCGCAAGGACTTTGGGGCATGTGTTTAGGTGCTTCTGGCCCTACTCGCTTACCTTCTCTGGTCACTGACTGTGAACCAGGTAAGTGAGGTGGTTCCTCTCCTTGGTTCCCAATGTCCTATTCATGCATCTGCCTAATACAGTGAAGAACATCACGAACAGCAACTCAGCCAAAGCTGCAAATTCTTCCACTTCTTGACCTCACTAGGAATAATTAGCTCTTCATTATCCAGGGAGAAGAGTGAGGCCAATCAGTAACAGCTAACCGCCTCCTCAATACGGGGCTTTGGGACGCAGTCTGGGACGTCCACTGGCACGTACAGAATTGCTCATGACATCGCACAGCTGGTATGCTGACTCCCAACGCATCCAAACCCATCCTCTCCTATCAGCCCTGCTCCCTGACGCCAGGGACAAACCTGTGAAGATCATTCCAAATACACTGTGATCATCTCCCCAGATCCCTGAGCCAGAATACTACTCTCCCTTCTGCAGCAGTCTGTTCTTCCTGTGCTGTAAAATTCTTAACTTGGACTCTTGTTTGTCTTGAACGTTTTGGCCCCATCCACTGGATCTGGAGGTTCCTAAAATCAGGGACTGGGCTTCATTAAACTGTGGTACACTTCATTCACTACATATGTTGTGTGGAGAGGAAGAGAGCAGAGGGCTCAGGAGTGGATGACCAAGACTATCAGACTACCAGCCAAGAACACAGACTGAGTCTTTTCCGAAAGGCAGTCTACTGGGAAGGTCAGGAGCATGGATTCAAGTTCACATCCAAGTTCCTCTAGTTACCAGCTGTGAGACTTTGGGCATGCAATGTAATAACTCTGTGCCTCAGTTTTCTCATCTGTAAAGGGGGGACAGTAAAGAGTCCCTGTGTAACGGAGTTTGCAGTGTGCTTCACTGATTAATGAACCAGTGGATTCAGTGAATCCAACGGAGGATTTAATGAGTTAAAACCAGCAAAGTGCCTAGAAAGGTGTTTGGTACATAGTAAATATTTTAAGTGTGAGCTTGGCCTATGATTTCTTATAAACTCTTTGGAATGTATTCTAGACGTACAAACAATTTTTTTAAAAAGCAACTGTTTCTATAGAAAGTGATATTGTACTGAAGGCCTAGGATCAAATGCAGCACTCTTCTTTCCTGGCTAAATACCAACAGGCACATTACTTGGTAAATATGAGCTTTCCCCATGGCCATGCCTACATCCGGTTATCGCCTCCCAGAACTGTTCCATTCTGGAAGGGTGATGTCCAATAACCTACTCATTGACCACCTCCTGCTGTCAGACCCTCAGAATCCTGCATTCCTTATTGCCGATGCTCTTTGACCTGGGTCCACAGCACCAGATGTTCCCTGGGCTGTGCTCTTGGCAGCGTCCTTTGCCATTGCCTGGCATACAGGAAAGGGGTCCTCTCAGCTCACGAAGCGCCTCAGTCAGCGGTGGCACTCTCGCAGGAACAGGAGGGTATCCTGTCCCAAGGCAGCACGAGAGAGGAAACAGGCACTGGCTTCTCTGCAGACAGGAGCTCTCCGCTTGTCTAGGGGATGAAGGACACTAATGCTCACAGGACTTTCATGGGACTCCAGTGTCTGTTCTGCCACGGGCTCTTCTATATTAGGAAAACACTGCGAGTCCCGGAAGCCGATCTTCTGCCTTCATCCTCACATGGATGGCTCCTCTCAGCTTTGTGCTTCTCATTCTTGCTTCTGGGAGAGGATGTACATGGCCCTGTGAGTGTTCTACCAGGTGGATGCATGTCCTCCTCTTAGCTGGGCTGTGTGCCCCCTCTGGGTGCTCTTATTCATCACCTTAACTCTTCAACCTAGTATAATGTCTTCTTATTGTACCGATCAAACTTCAGCTGCTATGAGGTATGCTTTTCTTATGTAATTGTTTTTGTGCATGTTAATTGCTAAAGAGAAGGTCTCGGAAACAGAGGATCTGTTTTACATTTTACAGAAAACTCTGTCACAGCTGGGAGTTAAGCATGGAGTAATGGAGCTAACAAGGAACTGAAAGTTGGAAGAGGTGAATTCAAGTAACTGTTCAGCCTGCAACAAGCTGTGGGAACAGGACCCACTGAATGGGGCTCTTCCTCAGGCCTTCTTCCCAGACATGCTGAGCAACAAGCTAGGTGTGAAACCCTTCTCCATGCCTCTGGGGTCCCCATCTGGCCAGGGGTAGCTCTGCACAGGCACTGGGCTGAAGTCATAGCCACAGGAAACTGATGGTGATGTTAGACATCTGGAGGAACCGCAGACTCCAGACCGTGCTTACGGCATTGGGCAATGCTGGCACGAGGAGCAAATCTTCCAGTTATCAATGGACACTAATGCTCTGCGTGCAGGTTAAGGCATCCAGAAATCGTGGCAGCACATTTCTGTCATTCTGAGATATCACATATCACTAGCAAGAGCTCCCGGTCCTTACAATGCTAATGTGGGTTCTCAGAAAAACAATGAAAGAACACTTCCTTATGCCCCACAGGAGAATGAAGAACTTTAAACCCTCCCTGTAGGTTTGAAGTAGGCGGCCAGGCAAAACCTCTGCCAAGTGTGGGACTAATGCCCTTGGGTGGCATCTACTTAATTCTAACATTTCCTATCAACCCTTTACATCTCTTTGGATGCTCAGCTGTGAGTTTTAGACTTCTATGCACATATTATAATTGCTAGAAGAAGCAAGTTGAGAGACAGTACTGAAGAGAGGTCCTGGCCACTGTGGGAGGTAAAACAGGGGCCAAGGAGGGGGGAGGGGTCCTCCAGAAGCGTGACAGCTCCTAGACGAAGGGAGCAGCATCGGCCGAATCACGGCTCATGCTGAACATAGCTGGCTGTTCTTTCTTCTCTGCTTTGCTGGTGCAGTTTCCTCCTGCCTGTGAAACACTCTTCCCACCCTCGCTCTATGGCTGTTCATATTCCTGGTCATCCTCAACATCCAGTGCACATGCCATCTTCTCTGTGACAGCTCTGCTGGGCCCTGAGGCGGTCTCCAAGCGCTCCTACACAAGTTTACACATGTCTTTGCTATTGCAATGACATGATCTGACAGTCTCCCGTTAGTCATGTCCCTGGCTTGCTCTCCTCTTTGGACTCAGCTCTCCTGATGGAGGGGCTATGCCTTTCTCTGTGTACTCAGTGCTTCATACAGTGGAGTACAAAACCCTCTAGTGACAGAAATGCATCATCAAAAAGCAATTAGGAGAGAGCATCTTTTTTTCTTTTCCCCAGTATGGTAATGAGGATTGAACCCAGGGCCTGAGCTACATCCCCAGTTATTTTTATTTTTACAGTTTTTATTTTGAGGTAGGGTTTTGCTAAGTCACCCAGGTTGGGGTTGAACTTGTGATCCTTCATCCTCAGCCTCCCACGGTACTGGGATTACAGGAATGCACCACCACACCCAGCTGAAAGACAATCTTCTGGGTGTTTTATCAGTGGCTTCCGTGACAGTATCTCAGGAAACAAGCACCTGTTTATAAGCTGGCACATCACGGGTGACAGAACCTACAGGGAAGCAGGTAGCCAGTGACTAAGCCCAGACACTTGTGGCCTCAAGAATAAGATAATAATGAGAGAGTCACTGAATAGCCAGCTGGTGATCTGCTCTGGAAACTTCTTTTAGGTTTCTACATCTGGGACCTGAACAAGCTGTTGACTTCACTACTCAGAACTCCAGTTGGATTTTTACATCTTCCAAGCATCATGTTTTAGGATTGCTTGACTATAATAATCAGTGACCAGTCACTACCAAATAAAAATGTAAGTCATCATTAGGGGAAGAGATCCCTCCCGCCAAAAACTCCCACCTGAAATGTCAACCCGTGTTCTTCTAGTCTAAACGGAGAGCACACACAACAATCCAGCCTTTGATTCTTTCAGCATTTCGATAACCAGGAATCTCTGCCATTTCAGATCGCTATCCAGTCAGACCAACAGCACCATGAACACAGTACTGACATTTTCCCTGGACATCACACACACCAGACCTGTGCACACATGCAAGAATGGCTGGCTCTGGTGGGCAGCAAGGTGGTGTCAGGTGTGTGGTGGTGGTGGGAGTGGGAGACCAACACTGAATATAGTCATCTAGGCGGAGCTCCCTGGAGCCACACCCTGCGGGCAACAGTGGTTGACCAGAACCTGCCTATCCTTGGCCAGGAATTTCAGCAGCTCGGGTCAGCTCCAAGATAAAGCATAGAATCAGAAGCCTCTGCTGCCGCAAGCACAGGCCTGGGAAGATGCGAGCCTGCCTGCTGGACTCCCTCCAGCTCTTAGGCATCACAGACAGCAGCTCCATGTGCTTGGTCTCCTGGTGCTGTGCAGACCTCATCTGAGCCTCAAACAAGCTTGTGAAGGCAATAATCACAACTGAGCTCATGCTTGACAGCCTACAAAGCAGCCTACACACCCAGAACATTATGTGTCTGCCCTTTGTGGTCACAGACACACCACTCACCAGCCTCTGGCTTCTTCAGCCAGAACTGAATATACTAAGAACTGTACTTTGTGAAGCCATCTCAGCCTCAGGGACCTAACCAGGCAGATTCCCAGTGCTTCAAAGTCTACATTCTGAGCTACTGGTAACCAAGAAAGAAGCTGCAAAAGCAGAGCAGGGGAATGACGAAAGTGGTGGTGAGCTCCCAAACCCCAGGCACAGCGCCTTACAGCTCAGGCAAATTTCTTCGCTGGGATTTTAAGTCATAAATAGAATACATGTTGCCCATTATTCAGCTGCAGTGAGACAAAGTAAACCTGATGGTGGCTTTCACATTCCGTGAAAATAACAGACATGAGTCTGCACCCCAGCAGCCTCCGAGGGTCCACAGGACCTTGGGTCAAAGAGACCCAAACAATGCCACCATACAGAGCTGCGTCAAACCCCGAGCCGTGGTCCCTGGCTTCCACAATTCAGCTCGATGGAAGGTGACGCTCCACCAGCTCCTGCTTCTGCTTCTGGGTGCCAGGCCTCTCCCTCCCCGCATGGGCAGACTGGGGCAATCCCTCCCCACTCTGCCAATTGTTTCTCCACGCTTTGCACATCTGCTTTTTATCACCCGACACAGCCACATCCTGGGTCTCCCTGGGCACATTCTCTCATGAGCAGCAACTCTGGTGACAGGTCCTCCCCACAAAGGAGGCCTCAAGAGGTATTTTTAATAAAGGGCTGCCTCCTGGCTCTGGCCTTCCTGACAAGGAGTTACCAAGACAACCAGCTATGAGATAAAAACAGAAGGCGGTGGGGGCTTACAGTGAAGGGGAAAGTATCTGGATTATTCTCTTCTTTAACCGTCCTCTGATCTTTCATGGAGAGAGAAGAATCTTTCCTGCTCCGGTTCTCAGAGCTGAGAACCTCCTGGGACGTGGCCACACAAGTGCATTTCTCTTGAAGCCCCACCTTTATCCATCTCCTCCTAACTTACAGATGTGTCTCACGGGCCTGGATCAACAGATCATGACAACAGTGACACACGCTCCTCTGGGACCGTCAAGTGCAGTGGCTGAGCTGCACTTCTCTGGGGCTCCAGGGACACATTCAAGGGCGCATGGGCACTGGAGTCTGACCAGGAGGGCTCAGCATACTTACATGTTCTTCTGAAGCATACAGCACTTCCATGAGTCGCTGCACGAGGTCATCATTTTCCTGCCCATGCTCTTGGCAGAGCAGCTCAATCTCTCTCAGCTTCCCGAAGTAGAAATCCCTTTCCTTTTCCACGCCTTCGAGGGCGAGTTTTAATGAATGCACCTGTAAGAGGGCGAGGGTAGAGAAGAAAACCCCAAATACATAAGAAAAAGCAAGCAAGCAATTAGGACTGTGGATAAGGACCCAAAATATGTAAAGAGACGTGGAGAACAAGTAGCAAGTCCGACAGAGACAACAGAGCTGTCATCTGAGTTCAAACTTGGGCCAAAATGTCCAGTTTATCCACTGGAAGCCTTAAACGTGCATGGTGCTACCCAGGCTGAAGGGAGCCCCGTTTGCTAGTGTGGGCCGGGCCACATCTTCCTTCTAATTTCTTGCTATGATCTGAATGTTTGTGTGCTTCCCTCCTCCCCAACTGCTATGTTGACACACGAAACCCAATGCGATAGCCTGTGGGAGGTGACAAGGTCATAAGACGGGAGCCTCATTCATGAATGGGATTAGTGTCCTTAGAAAACAGGCCCGAGAGATCATTCATTTTTTCAGCACAGAAGCCACAGTCAGAAGGCAGCATTCATGAGCTCTCACTACACACTGGATCTGCAGATGCCTCAATCTTCAACTTCTAAAGCTTCCAGATTTATTTCCGGAGAAATAAATTCGCTGTTTATAAACTGCCCGGCTTATGGTATTTTGTGACGGCAGCCCGCACAGACTAAAATATTCCGTGAGGAAAGGAGAAGAGAAGGGAGGAAGGAGGAGAGATGACAGAAAGGGTTCTAAGTGTGGTTAGATTATTTTGAGGACCTTCCTGTAGCACCCTTGCACTAAGAACCTGAGTTTTAATCCCCTCAAAAGTGATACTGAACCGAAACAGACAAATGCTGTCCACCGAGAAATTAGGTCTCAGGGCACAAGGAGACACGAGCGAGAGTGAAAGGCTGCTGGGTGGATCTGTCCGAACTTCTACGGTTCTGGCTTTGGTTGAATTGCTGGAAAGGTGGCTCGGCACGGAAGCCTACTTCTGCATCGAGACAGCTCTCATTTCCTGTTTCCTGCTGGTTAGAAGATCCTGCAGCGCCGTGTGGCTTCTTACACTGTTTACATGGTACACGGGGTGGGGGGGCACTAACGGTGTTAAGCAGGGCCCACAGTGCCTGCTGCTGAAGAAACCCCAAGGAGGGGGTGGGGAGAGCTGGCTTCACACCTCAAGTGGCCACACTCCTGCGAGTGCAGCAGCTACACACAGGCTCACACGTTCACCCTGTGCCTGGTCCCTGAGAATGCACTGCCTTTCTGTAAACACTTTGTCCATTTATATTTATGTATAACCTTTGGGAAGTACATTAAGTCATTAGCGTCCTCCTTAGGTGAACTCTCTCTTCCGGCACATTAAAAATCACCCTTAAAAAAGGTTTCAAAATCTACCTTTGGGCTGTAAAATTTCCTTTTTGTAGGTCTGGGCCTTTGCATGTGCTATTTGTCTGGAATCACTGGTTCATTCACAAATACCAGGAGCACGTGCAGCAACCATCTGCTTGTTGTACACCTGGCAAACTTGGCTCTATCCTGAAGACCTGGGAGCACGGCCTTTCAGTGTTAACCGCACTAATACACACTCCCGTGGCTAAGGCAGGGAGGGTCAGCTTGGACACGTCTCTCTCTTATTCCTGTGAATACCAGACCTTGGACATGTGCAAAAACTGATGGCAACCAGCTTGAATTTCACCAAAAAGAAAACTTTTATTCTAGGAATCCTTTCCTGCTTTAAACAAGCCCCCTCTCTGTGCTCAGCCACAGAATCCATGTCAACCCTGTGTTGGTGGCACCAGACGGATCTGTGATACCAGATGTGCCGCCATTTGCTAGCTCACCCCAACCAAGCAAGGACACGGTCAACCCAAGAAACGTAGGTTTGTCTGCCTCCTGAGTGCTCTGGTTTGCACAGTGAGGCTTTTGTGTCAATACTCAGCCCCGCCGAGCTTTGGTGGTGTTCCAGATGTGTTAGGTAAGAGGTGCTCAGCTATAAACATTCCCTAGTAAAAACTGTCAGCAGTTAGGCGATATGATGGAAGACCAACTGGCAAATTACATTGCATTTTCATGGTCTTTTCACGAAGACTGACGCCAGGTGCATCCCTGTCACGTCACGGCGGATGCCTGAGTGATGGAGGAGGTGCTAGAGATGCACCCTCGGGAGCACCCTTGGGAACAGTCAGGTAAGGGCCAACAGAGGGAAAGTTCCTTTTCCATAGTTTTCCCAACTCCTCTCAAGAGTGTCCACAGACTGCTGGTCCTCCCAAGGCTTGCAGTCTGAATGCCAGTCACAGTCTCCACCTGGGCTAACCAACGCCTACCCTGTCTCTACCAGCAGTTCCTGAGCCCAGCACTGATCCCAACCCACTTCCTGCTGGCTAACACACTGGCCAGCAAGCGTCCCTAGTTATCTGTCTTTTCCACCCCTGCATCTTTTGATTCATTTCTATCACTGGAATTGTCTAGCACAGTGTTACTTTTATAGTATACCATGGGAGATTGTCGGAATAAAGGCATGAGGCCAAGCAAATGAAAATTCTTAAAGTTTACAGCACTTGTCACTTTCTCTATTACTACTATAATTCATGCTTCTGCCTAAGCATTTCCACTTGGCTCCTCTGGTCCTGGCATTCTTAGCTCCAACTGTGATGCCTGTGTGGCCAACCATGACCCTCAGAGGGGCCTTGGTAAGCTTCAGGGACAGGAAATGGAGGGCGCATTCGCATCGCCAGGTCACCAGAGAAATGCATCTGCAGTAAGGGCTGGGTACATATCTTCCATAAAGGCCTCCCCATTTAGGACATGTCTGACATTCCCCAACATTGTGGGCTGGGGGTAGGCACGCTTCTCCTCAGTGTGAAGGCACTGGGGGCAGGCAGGGCAAGAGCAGCCTCTTGAAGTACTAAAGGGATAATAAGAGCAAGGAAGGCCCGCGAACTGTTCCTCTCTTCTCCCTTACCGACCTCTCTAGAGTGGGGTTCACATGGCAGGCTAGTGTAGCCGAGGCGTTTTGGAGGTCTGGGATGAGAGGGGTAACTCTTTTTGTGATTTGTCCCAATGAGACAAGCAGGCTGGCTGCTCTAGGCTGTGAGGGACAGGGCAGGTAGGAAAGACCTTGGGGTTTCCATGTGGCCAGAGTTCGGTCTAGGGGGCTGGAAACCTGGGAGTGGTGGAGAGAGAACTCCAGGAGGACAGGAATCCTGAAAAGGCTGAGATGATAGTATCAGGAGAATCTGTGTCCCTTGGAATAGAAGAGGCATAAATCTGAAGTATGACTGACCCATACCTGATTCTCTTCAGTTCAACTTCAACTTGCTTGGAGCCATAGGCTTGTGGCCCAAGGCTCATCATCTCTGTCCTTAACTGCCTTTTATCTCAGAGAAATTTATTACTAGAAGCTATCTTTGGGCTCCAGCTGAGGATCAGTAGGTAATCAGGATACTCTCGTTTCTAAATTGAAGTCTTACCTGCTAGGTGACTTAAAATGCTACCCTTTTTACTAATGTGATCAAGATAGTAAAGAAACATCCCTGCTAAGCAACTGCCTGTTTTTTAAACTAGATTCTGGACTACAAATATACAATTATCTCAGAAACTGTCTCCAGACTATTGCTAGCTCATTGAAGATTAATCACGAGGCCTGGCCAGCGCGGTGGGTGGCTGGGAACAGCGTGAGGCTCTGAAGTCAAGGTCGCTCTCACCATGGCGGAGGGGCTGGGAGGAAAGACTCCAGCACACTGGAGGAAGGGGGCAGCTTCTGTGGTGGCCCCCAGGCGCCCAGTGTTTTATTACACTCCGTATAATCTCAGGCAAAAAGAGCTACTGCTAGTTAGAAAGTGGACCTATGCTTTTATATTGGAAATTTCCAAGTCAGCAGAGCTAAGTTTACTGTATTAAATAAAAAGGGGAAGTTCTCCTTAAAATACTCTGCAGCCTCTCAGATCTTCCCAGTCCTGGGTTCAGTGCTCTCAGGGCACCCAACTTCTGCCACTGTGAGAAGGGCTGGGTTTTTGTTTTGCTTGAATAACAACTTCCTGTGCATAGCTGCGGTCTGACAGAAGGGACGGGATCTACCCTGCTTCTATGCTACTACTGGGATTAAGCATAGCATCTGTCACATAAAGCAGGCTTGACAAAGAGTTGCTGAAAGGAAGGACAAAAAAGGGGGGAGAGGGAGGGTGGAAGGGAGGACAGGGAAGGAGAAAGAGAGAGCCTGACCCTAAAGCAGCCTTTAATGCTCTCCAGATTAGCCAAAAGTGGGGAGGCTGGGCCACGGTCTAGCCTGGAGCTCAGGACTGCCACTGAGGAGCAGAGGAGGAGGATGACGTGCAGGCCTGTAGCAGCAATGACTCATCCACTCCATCTTAACGTACAGCTTTAAGGTTTGTGACTAACCTCTTTCATTCATCAACGGGTACGGATTTTATTTTACTGGTTATGCGGCTTCCAATTTTACAGTTTCTTTCCAACTTTACAGTTCTCAATTTTTCTGTTTTATGACACATTTGAAAGAGGCAAAGCTTATAAAGGAAGGTATGTGACAGCTGTTACAATTCCTTTTATTTGCTTTTGCTTGAAACCACTGACTCTGCCTTCTCTTGCCTTCCTGAGCCCAGGCCTGTGTGGGTTTGGCCTCCCTACCTCTTAGACAAATTACCGCTCCCAGAGATAAAGCAGAGACAATCAGTTACCTGCTCATTAAGCTGTATGACCTGTGTTTCTAAATCTTTATCAGACTTGGACGCTGAGCCACTGGACGAAGCCCTTTTGGCAGATGAGGGACGAGAAGGTGTGGAACCTGGTTTAGATGCTGGACTCGATTTAGCCGCGCCTGAAAGCAACCAGAATACATTGTGAGTACTGACAACATTAAAATGGTGTTTAGCTATATGGCCATTGTACGGTATAAAAGAAGTTTACTAAAAAGGGATTCGGTGATCTAATTACAGAAGGAGCACAAATGTGTTTAAAAGAACTGCATGTGATTAAACTGCAGTGCTATACTGGGTAACTTACTAAACTTGGTAACATTTTTTTCCTCAAATAACAAGAGGTTAATGTAGTTGTGCCTGCGCCCTCCAGAGAGAGAAGAGTAGTAATAGCTAAGGGGGATTTCAAATTTTTTAAGAAAGGTTTTTAGGTAACTTCTAATTATGACCTTAGAGTTGCTAACAAGACAAATTCCTTATAACAGATTAATACTTCACAAGAAACACTGAAACAAATGCCTATCTTTCTCTTTTCATATATTTCCTAGCTTCAGCTACGAAGAGTCCAGGAGCAAAGGCACCTTCATACCTGTGAGCACCCTGATGCCCTAGTCTTGATTTCTAAGTGTCATTCTGCAAAAACTGGCTTCTTGAGAAATCGCTGACCCCAGGATGGAGCAGGGGACATACTGGGTGAGCCCAGGACATCTTGGGTCAAAAATCAAGGATGCTCTCAAGTACTGCTGTCAAGAGGACACAGGAAATTGCTTGAAGGAGCTTCTGGCCAGCCACACCGGGGCAGTCTGTACATCAGGAGGAATAATGGCTATAACTTATTGCGATGCTGAAACAGAATACTCCATTGGCCCATAATGGGGGGGGGGCAGGAAGAGAAAAAGAATGTAAAGATCTTTACAGACACCAGCAGTCAGTAAATACAGAAAAAATGTTAGAAAAAAAAATCACAATTTTTGCAATATGCATAATTTACAGTTGATTTCAAAAAGGTCCCTCAAAACATTAGATGACAAGTTCTGGAGGAAGAGGATATTCCTGGGTCAAGGTGTCACGCTATAATGTTCTGTACTTAACTACAAAGGGGGGAAATGCATCTTTACAATGGGGACTCGGGGCAAAGGGTGAGCTTCTTAAGCCAGAGATCCAAGGAGTAGCTCTCATAATGACATAAATTCAAAGGGCACGCTTTCAGGTCCGCCCTCACCTATCTGGCACTTGGCTCACTCACAGTGGACTCTCAGACCGTGGCACAAGCAAGGAATGGCTTCCACAGTCAAGGCAGAAATCACAAGATCCACGCGGGGAAGCTTGTGTGCTTCGTGGGCTAAGACCTTCCGGGTCACTTCGGGGATCCTCCTCTCCCTTTTATTGTGGCCACAGTCCCAGGGCGGGGGCCAGCTGTTTTCACAGGTGTAGGTGACCCTCTTGTGTGTTCCCCTGGCCTGATTATTCCCCACCACATGACCCACACTCTGCCCATTCAGAAGGTTCTTGGAGGATAAGGAACACGTCTTGTTCACTGTAACCCAAAAGCATCGCACAGTGCTTGACTGAACAGACATTTGGTGAAGGAATGTTTAAATAAATACATGAACAAGCAAATAAAACCTGCTTATGTGGCTTCCAATTTTACAGTTTATTTCCAAATTCACAGTTCTCAATTTTTCTGACACATTCAAAAGAGGCAAGGGGTTATAAAGGCAGGTATATGACAGCGGTTACAAGTTTCAACCAATACTCTAATTACAAAGTAGCCAACAGGAAGACCATAAAATTTGTATCTGTGTGTCTTCAGGTGCCTGGAGTCATTAGTTACAGATTGAAGACAAACACTCCCTTGAGAAGCACTGACAGCATTATAGCTGTTAAATACTTGTACGTGCCACTCTGTTGCACAAGGGGAAAAAACATCTTTAAAAACTAGGGAAATGTTCAATATACTTTAAAATGGAAATACTAAATTGGGAATGACTTAGAATAGTCTTGAGTGTCCTAAGAGTAAATCTGCAGGGACCTGGAAACTTCATCTATGCAAAAGGCATCCTGGGAATTGCAGAGCGCTGGGATTTGCTTATCTGTGACTGGTGCACACTCCAAGGCCCTTGCCTCTGTAGAAGCCTGCAGAGAACACTAGTGGCACAGTGTGTCTGTGTCCCTGTGTAGTCATTTGAGAACTCCCAGGCATGGCACCCTCAGCATTCTCAGAAAGAGCTAGTGTCCCGTGACTCCACGACTATCCTGGTGACTTGGGCTGTAGTCAGCTCTCCCAGCTCCCACACCTCCTCTGAGCGACCGGCCCTGCTATCCTTCAGGTCTCGGCGTAGATGTCCCTTCTGGGTGGCCACAGCATTCCGGGCACTTTCTGAGAGGCTGTACCGACTGCCATGGTAGCCACAATGTAGGAACTGCATCTGCTTTGTTCGCAATGTTATAAACCCACGGCCAAGCACGGTGCCTGACACAACCATGGTTCATAAAAGTTTTCAGCGTTCATTAGACAACTCCTAGCAGTGGGATCATTCCAGCATAGACAACAGGAAAAGCCTGCGGAGCTTATGATGATGTTGCAGTCACTGGTTACAAGAGCTGGCAGCACATGAAGGAGACCAAAGAAAGGTGTCAACCTCCCAGAAAGAGACCTCTTGGTTTCCTTTTGAGGCTGCCTGGTGTTACCACGCAGGCCCCTTTCCTGCGGGCTCGAGAACAGGTTCGGCGGGCACATGCAGTCACTCAGTGCCTGCATGGGGCACAGCCATGTGGCCTGCCCTGGGCTGTCCACGTCTGCAGTGCTCGCTCGCCTCTTCTGAGGAGAAGGGCCCTGCACAGGGGCTCCCCTAGGGCAGCCCTCCATAAGGCGGGGCAGCAACTGTGCCATGGCTGGTTGTAGTAATCGAGCACGGCTCATCAGACACAACTCACGTTCTTAGCCTCTGCCTTATGTCTGACCTCAATTCAAAAGAAGGAACAGAAGCTAACTGCCTGTAAACCAGGGCCACCACTAATTATGTTTTCAAGGTATGAAGTGCTGCTTAAAAAGAAGTACAAGTGTTTGACGCGCAGGAGGAGGAAGACAAGGGGCTACAGGAAGCCAAGCCCCAGGGCATGGCCTGCGAGGGGGAGGAGCAGGGACGCAGCACGGGAAGCTGGCTGGGAGCGACGCAGAGGACAGTGCTGACAGCTCGCGGTG
The DNA here is from genome assembly GCA_004365215.1 of Cuniculus paca. Taxonomy (NCBI): domain Eukaryota; kingdom Metazoa; phylum Chordata; class Mammalia; order Rodentia; family Cuniculidae; genus Cuniculus; species Cuniculus paca. The sequence goes on along the minus strand of RJWT010003229.1, from coordinate 17,258 downwards.
GCTCACAGCAGAGGGACAGACTGCTGCGGTTACTGATGCGAGCGTGGTTCCTGCCTTGAGGACACACATCCCTGCTGTCAGGGCCCCACTTAAACCTGCCCGCTTCTGACTCTCCAAGATGTGTTTCCAAGGCGTCTGGGCCTCAACAGTGGCAACTGTGTTTCTCCAATTCAGTAAAAGTCATTTGGGGCCTGGGGCCCAGGTCTCTCCCACTGGGCCACGTGAATGTCCTTTATGGATGGACACCCCCCGAGATGGGAAAGGGAAAGGCAGGAAAATCTGACATGGTGTCCTCAAGTGCTCCTACACACGTGTGCATGTGCACTCACGACCAGGGAAGACCAGTCCCCTCCCTTGCCCTCCGCAGTCACTAATGGGCAACACAGTGCACACGGAACAAGGGAGGAATGGAACAGAACGCAAATGTGAAAACTCAACAACAGATCAACTAAATAGTCACTGATATTTAAAATGAGAGGGGTTCTGAAATTCTACTAAGTTGTCTGGAAAGAAACTGATAGCAGGAAATAAATGATACATGAGGACTTAAGAGGTTAGCATTAATTAACTGTACATCTGTACCCCTCTAATGAATAAACTGGAAGAAATTAAAAAACAGGAAAGATGGCTGGAAGGCTGCTAGTAGTATCAGGTTAAAGGTTTTTAAACACACAATTCAGGATTAAACCCAAAACTTGTCTTCAGAAGAATGTGGACCAAGTGCTTCAAACACTCTAGGCTACAATTTGATATGAGGTAATTTACTCCCCCACAATTGCCACACAATTTACATACACTAAGAAATACTAAGTGTAAACACAAAAAAATAAAATGAAACTTGGCCTCCTTATATTCAATGATTTCATGTTTTACTTTTTTGAATTAAGAACACTGATAACATCTAAGGTATACATCATATTGTCATATCCTTTGGACAGCTTGGAATGAATTTTATTCACTTTATAGGTTTTACAGTTTTTTTCCCTCACCCCCTAAAGTGTACCTAGCTTCTGAAGCCACATATTCTTTCTCACTTTGTAAGTCACTATTGTAAGGATGATATCAGAAAATCATAGTTTTTAGACAGGAAGAAAGAAGAGGGAGGGAAGGAGGGCAGTCAGGGTGGTTAATGGGAAAGATGGGTATGAGCAAAACATACATATTGAATCTCCCCAAATGTGAAACTAGGAGGGAAGACAGGGTTAGGGGGAAGACGGCAGTGTGAAAGTGATCCAAAGCGTGTTTGTGCCTGTGTGTATCTACCAGAAAGAAGCCCATTAACTGTATGACCAATTAAAAAAAGGAGAAAAAATCCTATAAGAGAAGGAAAACTGTACAGTTACCAATGTCAGTGAATTTAACATTGGCAAGAACTTCTACATAAGCTACTATCTGCACTGCAATCTTTTGAAGCGATCCCGTGGTGTCCTGCACAGCATCCGACCCTGGTTCTAAGATGAGGTCCACAGTAGCTGCCTTGTTTCCCAGAATGCCCCGCTCCACCAGGGATCCCACTTCTGTGCCTTCCCCTGCCTCTTCCCGCAATGGTATTTATATGAAAAACATTTACATAATAGCTTGTGAAGAGAGTGCAGTTACTCTGGCTACAACACAGATAATAGATTTTTTTCTTACAGCTATTAACCATTTCAACTTTTTTCCAAACTGTGTTTGATGATGTCCTGAAAACATAATTAGCAGTAGCCCTATTTTATAAGCAACTGCTGTGTCCCCAAGCTTTTCTCTTCCTCCTTAATTTTCCCTTTCAAAATAAAAAGTTTCAGAAGCAGAGGAAAACAGACATAAATTCTGTACAAGTCCCTGTAAATCTTTAAATTTGTCCACTGGATATGGACATGATTCACAATGGCAGCCTTTGAGCAGTTGTGTCTTAATGAATGCCTCTAGGGATTTGGGGTATAAATATGATTCTAAGACATTTTAACCATAGTTATAAAAAAAACAGAGTGACTGGGCCTGATTCACTGTCTTAGTGAAGCCAGATCATTGCTGTGTCTAATGTCAGTAATTAGTAGCTTGCTCCATGTTTATGGAAAACGCTACAACATTTTGGGCATATGAGGCACAGTGGATTCAGAAGGGTGAAGCAAATAAATGTACTGTACTTGGCTTTATCCTTCATGGCCAAGGCTCTGCTGGAATTTAGAAATTCTTACATAATCTGCTCTCTTCTTTCGCCAAAATCATAAACAGAGGAGCTAAAAATATGACATTAATACTGTTGACAAGAACCACAGACACACTGAAAACATGAGCATGTGTGCACACACACTCAGGAAGCCACCGCTTTGCTGGTCATTCTCAACTTCTTCCCTAATTTGAGAGAATATTCCTCTCCCTACTCCACCCCCGCCATCCTTCCCATTCATTTAAAACCCCACAGCGTGAGGGAAACAAGGTGGAAGATACCTCGTATCTGCGTTGATTAGTCATCTGTGGATGGATCTCACAATGCTTTCTTATCCTCTTCGCCTTAGCAAACATTCAGTTGTGATCATGAAAGTTTAAACCAAAAAGGAGGCCACTCCTGGGGGAAGGCGTTCAGGCTAGACCGACAAGAGCACAGTTCCCACAGGAAGACGACTCCCTGGGTGACAACAGTGCCATCAGACTGACAGCTCTTACACAACTCTAATGACTGCCAGCTCCAGACAGCCTGATCCTTTCTCCCAGAAACAGCGCCTATGTTCACAACAGATTCCGTATCTGCTCTCCTCTGGGTGGGATGGGGGGGTGTCAGCGGCCAGAGCTCAATCCTAATGGAACTCTAACAGGGTGCCGGGACCCCTGGTTCATGAGATCACTGAAAGGCTGGATCTTTCATTTTGGAATTAGCAGTTCATAACCCTATGGCTCTATCCTTGCTAGGCAGCCAGTGGCGAAGTCGGGCTCCTCTTCCTTTTTACTGCTTCACTGTCAGCTTGTAAAAGCGGGCAGTTCCTTCTGAGCAGCGTTGGGGTGGCTCTGTACAGCAAGCGTGAAGCATGTTAATCACGTGGTAATGAAGGCTGCCATGGGACTGATGAGTACAGTGGTTAGGAGTGGGGCTCTGCGGCCCAACGGCCTTCATAGCAATCCTGGCTCTGCTGCTTGCTGACAGGGGTGACTTCTGCTGCCCAACTTGCTTTGAGTTTAAGAGGAATAGTGGGGGCTGCTTCTCAGAATTGGGAGGAATACATAAGTTCATACGTAACAAGTTCTTACACAAGAGCCTGGCACATAGTAAGTGCTCAATAAATATTAGACCACATTACTATTCTCATTCAGCAAATGAGACCTGATTCTACCAATAATGTGAAAGTACAATGGCTTCCCATTCCTAGATACCAGCAAAATTAAAATGAAACTGCTGAAATAATAAGGAAATGAGACTCATTTTTATTTCAAGAGAACCTTTGTAAAAACAGATGAGCCTATAATCCAACAGTGGGCTCAAAAGCATAGGATCCCCTACTCCATGCACTCTCTTTCTTTTCTTTTCTTTTTTCTTTTTTTGCAGCACCCGGGATTGAACTCATAACCTCGTGCTTGCCAGGCAGGCACTTAAGCCACTGAGCTAGATTCCCGGCCCTTGCACTCTCTGATTACAATAAAAATCAGTGGCACTGTAGCTCTTTAAATTAGCTTGCTTCATTCATTCATTCATTCATTCAATCATTCAATCATTCATGCCACAAACATTTACTGGATCCTTCTTATATTTCTGGCAAGTTAGCCCCCCTGGGGATAATGCATAAAACACAAAGGATGCCTGTCCATGTGGAATTCATGTTCTAACAGGGGGTCTAGACAATAAACCAGAAAAATGAGCGACAGTAAACTAGAAAACCAATGCTACAGAAAAGAGGAACGTAGATCAGGGAGGGGTAAGGAGGGTCAGGGGCGGCTGAGTGGTGGTGTTATATAGGATCTTGGTCTTCTCCAGTTTCAAATGCTCACTTAGACCACAGACCATGTCTGGGAAGAGTCCACTCAGGACACTGGTCAGGAGCACCAAGCACCAGCAGGCAGTGTTGGGTGTTCTTCTTGCAGCAGGTCCACTGGAAAGTGAGAGCCACCAGGCAGGTGTGGGAGTCACCCTGGTTCACAAGCTGCAGTCCTCAAAGGCTATCAGCTTGGTAACAACTCCAACAGTCACAACTTCCAGGACCTCTGCAAGGGACATGACGTAGCTGGGAACTTTCTGCAGGTCTTGAAGGCCTTGCTGAGAAAGTGAGGTCTAAACCAGGACCTGAGGGAGATGAACAAGGTGGCCGTCTGGACAGCTAGGTTTACGGCAGTTCAGGCAGAGGAGAAGGCCTGTTTCAGTGATGGTAAACCTTTTAGAGCTTCCAATGGCACAAAGGGTCTGCCGTGGTATGCGTGCCATAGGTTCGCCACCACTGGCCTACTGGTTGTACTAGGGTCCTGACACACCTGTTCAGGAGCCAGCACAGGTGGCTGGACCAGAGGGCATGGGGCACTACAGGCAGGAGGAAGCCAGAGACTTACAGGAGGGCCGGGTCATGCAGGATCTCATAGGCTACTGTGAGAAGCTGCTGTAGGATCCTGAGTGCAGTGACTGTCCTGATGCTGGCTTTAAAAGGCTCATTCTGTCTGCTGTGTGAACAGATAAGGGCAGACACAAAGGCCAGCTGGGAGGCTGCTGCAGAGTCCTCTGGCTACAGGCAAAATGAATTGTGTTTTGTTCTTTGTAAAGTACTAGCAATGCTGTAGTTTAAAGACCCTACTCTATCCTCTATAGAACAGTCATTTACACAATTTATGTTTTGCAGCATTAACAACAACAACAAAGACATTCCAAGATCAATAGCATTTGCTATTGATTGGGGGGGGTGCTGAAGGAAAACTAGGCAGGGACAAGAGCTATGAGTCAGCCTTGTGCCTCCCTCACTACTCAGGGGTCATCGCATGGCACAATAAACGGCTCAGTGGTGGGGCTGGGGGAGCAGCTGGAGAGGCATGGAGGCTGGGGCCCCCTAGGCAGGGCTGCTCTGCATAAAGGAGCAGAGCCGAGGCCCTGAGGACCCCTCTTGGCTGACAGTCCTTACGAAGCCTGCCCCCGTGATGGGCAGAGGGTGACTCCATGGAGCAAGTAGGTGCATTCACGTACTCAGTTACTTCTGCCCTGCTTACTGTCCCTGCTGGAGATGATGTGCTTATTTTTAGCCATCATGTGATTCTCCAGTATTTTCCAGGCTTTGCTTGAGTCACTCTGGTTTCAGAGGATTTTTCATAGGGGGATAAATGCAGGAAAGCAGTTCACATCTTGAAATGGCTTGAGTCTCAAAAATTCTCTAACTTTTAACAGTTATTTCAACATGGTATATGTTTCTTTCTATAAATTACTCACTTTTCATGCCTCTTGTACCTTGGTAGAAAATTAAGCGTGCTTGGAATGTATCACGCAACAAATCCAATCACCACCTCAGTTTAAATTCTTGTTTTTCGGCTGTTCTCAGAGAAACAGAAATGATCCCAATAAAAACCACACACATCACATCCCAGCAATAACTGAGGCAGCAGCCCCTGGCCTGATGCTATCAGAGAGGGGAAGGCAGTGGTTGAAAGAGCCCAGCAGACTGAGTCAGCCCAGAGGATAAAGACACGCAGGTGTTACCCTGACAACACCATCCTGGGTTCCACTGAATTTCTGGCATGCAGTGCTCACTTAAGCAGGAGAGTTATAAACTAAAGTGGTCATTTGGGGGGATCTAAATGCTTACCTTACAACGAACCGTCCTTTAATTTCAGTCAGAGTCCTTGCTGACATACAATGTCCCTTTTCTGAAGGTTGCAAGCCTCTCAGGGTCTAGTAACAGTCTCTTATTCACACTTCCTAGCACAGACATGGTTTGCAGCCACCTGCAGGTTGGAGCTCAGGAAATGAGACTGTGAGCAGAGCCCACCTAAAGAGTCCTCTCTCCTTGCCTTGCTTCAGCTGTTTTCTGCTCTGAGGCTCTCTGCTTATGCCAACCAACCACCAAGTCAGGCACACTTTGCCACTTATCCTGGGTTTCCTCCTTTCCAAATCGCATTAATCAAGTTGTTAGACAATCGCTCTTTCCCACATGATTAGTCAGTCTTCAGTGTTGTAAGTGCGTTCTCATTCTAACATGTCCTACAAGCAGAGCAGATTTCTGCTTTAACCTTTAAAGTAACTCCTAGCAGTCTGGATTACAATGCACAAATCTGTAAACCTCTGTGACCCTAAAGTGACCTTCCTCCCAGTGATCTCAGCCTCCTGGTGTTCACATGTTTGTGAGATACACCCCTCTGGTGAAGTGTGTGTGTGTGTGTGGACCTGTGACATACCTCTAACCAACAGAATATGGCAAAGGTGATGGATGTGACCCCCACCATTACATCACTCTGTGCAGGACTCTGCCCTGCTGGCAGACATGCTAAGGGGCTTTCCTTACAGGCCTTGAAGAAATCTCTGCCATAAGAAGTACAGTCACTGGGAAACCCCACAAGGCAAGGAAGTGTAAGTAGCCCCTAGGAACTGTGAGGTTTCCAGCCAGAAACCAAAGCCTATAACTGCCCACAACTGGGGAGCTAAGAAGTGAATCTTTGCCTCATTGAGCCTCTGATGAGACCACAGCCCTAGTGGACACCTGGACTGCAGCCTGGTGAGACCCTTAAGCAGACAACCCAGCGAAGCTGTGCCTGTACCTCGGAATCTGTAAGGTAATAAAGCTTGTTATTTTAAACTGCTAAGTTTGTGATTTTCTTTCTCTTTGTTTTTTTAAAGCAACAACAAGGAGCTGTCTCACCTCTGCAGCCTTATGTCGTGAAACAACCCTACAGAACAACAAGCACTTCCATGAACACAGTGCGCTTTCTCCTGACTGCAACACTCTGGTCTTTCTGTCTGAAGAGCTCATCACCACACTGTTATCTGGTCAGCTTCCACTTATCCCTCAAGTCTTGGTTGAACTTCACTCTTCCTAGAAAATCTTTATACAGTATGCAAGACCTGCTCAGGTGAACTCTCTCTACACCCGGAGAGCACTTTCTTGTCATTGTCGTTTACAGTCAAGGACAGCTTTACTGCCATTGTGGTTTCCCCACTAGGCTGTAACTTCTGCAAAAACAGCAGTCCTGCTGGAATCACTGCATCTCCAGAATCCCTCCCAGTGCCTCAACAGGAGACTACATGAATTAATGAGAATTCCAGTAAAGCATTCCCAAAAGGGGCAAGGGCTCCAAGAACTAGGAACCATTTGCTATTTTAAGAAATATTTCCTGAGCACTGTGGTACTAAGTTAGAGTGCAATACACTTCTCAGGTGACGGCTGAAAAGACTTGAAAACTTGCCACAAGTTGGCTCATGGACTGCATCTTCCTGGAACCAAACGAACACACTCAGTGATTCAAGTGCAATCAATTCACCAGATTCACTATGGTAGAGCAAACAATGATTAATCACGGCAGAACTGGCTTATAGTTTAATTCACCTGATTCAAAGGGATTTGAGAAAATTCTGCAAGTCAATACTATTTTCTATTCTGCTCAACATATCAACTGACAAAAAAGGACCTGGTGAGAAAGAAAAATAGGTTCACTGGCAACCTGTAATATTCTACTTATGGTAACTGAGAGTAAGTGCTATGTCACTCTCTTTTGAGAACAGATGAGGTTTGCTGTCAGATTGAAAAGCACAATCTCATCTTACTGTACCTATGAAGAGAAAAAGGATGACTGGTCAGAGTAACACACAGACTTGGTTTCAGAGCTGACAAATATTTCAACATGTCCACGGAGCAGCTGGGTAAGAACAACCCATGCCGGTTACAAAAGGACCCAACGCTGTTTAAAAGGCTGGGCTAACCACTTCCTAATACAGGAGGAGTAATCACGGACGCCACCAACCCTCTCAGCAGAGTGCTGTATGCAAACAGGAAAAGAATGCCCACTTTGTCTCAGGTCTTCCCCTACACTTTGAAACCCCTCACACCATTTGCCCGGAGAGATATTTGAATTGAAGGATTAGGAAATAAGAAATTAGTAATCCAACTCATCTAGGATTCTGAATTCTGGGCTTTATGCTGATTTTGGTTTGGGGCTGATAAGAAGAATGGAACAAGTGGCTTAGTACTTTCTGTATCTATGATGTAAATGAAGTAGAGTAACACTTACTCAAAACCCTCTTGCAAAAATAAATGGGAATATTTTCAAACTTTTAAAGACTCACTGCTTTAAAAAAGGTAAATGCACAACAGAAAAGCAAGTATTCTGTTATTTCAAGCATTAGTAATATTGAGCGTTTTATTTACTACATGGACCATGCAATTCGAATTTAGTTTGTGACAAGGTAGTGTGGGAAGGAAATCAGAACATAAAATACATGATCATGTACGTGAGATTTGAGGAGGCAATATAATCTACCGTTAAAAAGCGGGGGCTCTGGAATCAGCATCAGGCTTCTAATCTTGAGTGACTTCCTTCTAGTAACGGACCCTGGGGCAAATTACTGAACCTCTGCCTCTGTATTTTAGTTTTCTAAACCATAAAGGGAGAAAAATAATAGCACTTTAGGACTACTGTGAAGCTAACCTGAACAATCAGTGCATGAACAATGTGTGCTCAGCAAATGCTTGTATTATCGACTCCCTCTGCATTTTAAATGTTTTTCTTGCCTCTACATTTCTTGAAAAACTACTTAGATTCAGAATTTAAGAGTTACATGATAATAATAGTACCACATCTTACAGGTTTGATCTATGGGCTTTAAAAATTCTAGTTTTAAAGAAATTATGCATATACTTTGACTCTAGAAAGTTAAAATAATTAAAAATTACAAATTGAATTAGTATCATGTCAAAAATACTGTGTCAGTAGACAAACAAATTGGAATGGAAATGAAAAGTGCCTGACTCTTCCACAGACACTGTGAGGGGATTCCGAAATCTCCTAAATTCTTGTTGATTTTTGCTTTTATCCATGTCCAATATTGTAAATTCACAGATACTCAGTATCAGGGCAAGACAGAATACTACTCATATTTATGAAGTGGTTTTATCAACATTGTAAGTAAGTGGCTGTGGCTTAAATGCTGCAGCCTGACCTTCCACCAATCTCACACACTGAAACCCAATCCCCAGGTGATGGTATTAGGAGATGGGACTTTTCAGAGGTGATTAGATCATAAAAGCAGAGTGCTCTTATAAAAGAGGCTCAAATGAGTTAGTTTGCTTCTTCCACCACCTGAGGACACGGTGCAAAGGTGCCACATATTGAGAACAGCAAAGAGACAGAGGTCCTTACCAGGTACTGGGAGTGCTGCATCTGCTAGTATTTTGTTCTTGGATTAACACCCCTGCCACCCAGAATTTGTGACTAATAGATTTCTGTTGTTTATAATCCATCCAGTTTATGGTATTTTGTTATAGGAGCCTAGACGAAGGCAGTAGGGAATACAGACTGAATTATTCTTTAAGAATAAAGTATCTCAATGCCTAGCAGTGTCTCTTATACATCTTACGTGATAGGTATATAACAGAAAGAACAAAACCACCAATACTACTCTTCTCCCAGGGATCTCCTCTAAGAATTTAATTAGCTGGGCCATTAAAGCGCCTCTTTACATTTTTTCCAGGTCTTAATGTAGCTAAGGGAGTGGCCACTAAGAGGAAAGCAGCTTAGCAATTTCTTATGATAAGCAAGCCAAAGGAATACAGTGCTGATATAGGACAGGGGTTGAACGAAAGACAAGTACACTGTTTTGTATAATGAGGATTGCTAACATCTGTTTGAAAAGAAGCCATCCTAATTATGGTGCTGGTAAGGAACATGTATTTCTCTCTTGTACTGAGCTGATATTGTACATGCTCTGAAAACCAACATTTGATCCTTGAAGTAGGAAGGTAGTGATTAAGAGGATATGTGGTTAAGTGACCGGGGACGGTGAGATACCAGTATCAAGCAAGTATCTGCTGAGAAATTGTAAGAATAAACAGGAATGACTCATCTTGATGAAAGGACAAGATGGGTGCCTATGTCTACCCTACCTGGATTTGAGAAATAAAAAATGCCATCACAAACAATACTGGTCTAAAGAGCAGACATGGGAAAATTCATTTAAGAGTCTTTGGTGTAAGATCAATAGTTGTAGCTAAAGGGTGGAGTTTCTCAAACGGAAAGTCATATATTAGCAATAATAAGGAAAAGGAATCCTTGCATAAAGGCATAGGCTTGATGCCAAGGTTAGGACCCCTTGAGTGATATTTAACTTCTTCAGTACCTTCCCATTGGATTCTAGGTAAGTCCCTGTTAAATAAAAAACATCGATACTCTTTGCACCAAAATCTGGTCCATATGACATTAGCATGCACACCATCCAGGATGTAATCCAAACTATTTGGATCCATATGTAATCCAAATGAAGAACGAGGAAAATGTGAAATATTCTGAAAGGAAAAGATGCCAACTGTTAGGAGACCAGGATGATGGAGTAGGCAAACAAGAACTTTAAAGCAGCTACCATAAACATGAAGAGTTAACTAAAAGGCAAATATGCTCGCAATGAATGAAAAAGATAGGCAAATTCAGCAAAGAGAGAGAGATTGAATAAAAACTGAAAAATACAATAGCTAAAATAAAAATTACATTCAATACTAGAATGGAGATGCCCAGGGAAAGAGAGGATAAACCTGAAGATATATCAATAGAAAACATTTAATTTACAGAGGAAATAAGGACTAGGAAAAAAAAATAACATTACCCCAGAACTTTTTCAAAAGCTCTACTATATGGATAAATGGATCCTAAAAGAGTCAGACAGATAGAATGGAATTGAGAAAATAATGCTATAAACTTTCCAAATACATAAATGTATAGATTTAGGAAGTTTGTGGAGTTCTAATTCAAATAAAATTATGTGATTAGGTATGTCACAGTCATGCTGATGGAAGTTAAAGATACAATCTCTATCTTATATTTTATATGGGGGACGGGTACTTAGAATGAAAACTTCTTAAAAAATTTGTAGGCCATAGGCAGTGGATAACAACTTTAAAGTGACTGAAAGAGGGAAAAAAGATTGGCTTACTTTGTCTAGTAAAAATATTCTTCAAAAATAAATATAAATACATTTATAGAAAGAGGAAAACTTTAAAGGTATATTATCACTGAACCAGCACTATAAGAAATATTGAATGTTTTTCAGTCTAAAAAGAAATGAAGCCAGTAGGGAACTCAGATGTTCAGAAATGAAGAAATTAGCCAGGTGTGGTGGCACACATCTGTAATCCCAGCACTCAGAAGGTTGAGGCATGAAGATCGCTGTGAGTTTGAGACCAGCCTCAAGTGACCTCAATGCCAGCCTGAACTACATGGCAAGACCCTGTCTCAAAAAGTTTAAAAATATGAAAATTAGTTATTTTTTCTAATTCTTTATAATACATACTGTTTAAAGCAATACTGCCTAATAGAAATATGTGAACCACAATAACTTAAAATTTTCTAGACACATCAAAAAAGTTAAAAAGATTAATTTTAATGTATGAAAAATATATGAAATATACCCATGAGTCCTACATGCAATTGATGTGAATTAGATATTTTGTTAAGTCTTTCATATGTAGTATGTATTTTATACATTCTATACATCTTAACGAAGAAAAAGCACATTTTAAGTGCTCAAAAGCCACTGTTGGGCATGTGTACCATTGTTTTGTGGGGTTTATAATGCATGGAAATTTAGTACTTATATAAATATATCAAAGGACAGTGGAGAGCGGGTTTGCAAAGTTTCCATAATCCACATAAGGTTTATAATATTAAGTATATTGTAAAAAGATAGTATATAATTCTCAGAATAGCCACTAAAATATTAATGTAAAGAAACACTTAAAAAATAATTAAAATTAAATTCTAAATTTTTTTTTTAAATCCAGAGAACAGTAAGGAGAAACAGCAAAACAAAGGCAGAAAAAACAAAACAAGTAATAATTTGTTAGGTCTAAATCCAACCACATTAGTAATTACATTAAATAAAAATGAACACTAATTAAAAAGCAGAAATTACCAAAATGAATAAAACAAGATCCAATTATATCCTACCTACAAAACATATTTTATTGAGCCTTTCACATCATGCAAACAGTATAAACAAGCTAGAATGACTATAGTATCAGATAAAGTAGACTTTAAAACAAAGAATATTTTCAAAAACAAAGTCAATTCAACAGGATGACTTAATAATAAATGTATGCATTCGACCAAGGACGAGGACAACAACCACCACCACCCACAACAACAGAACAGGATTAAAGGTAGAAAAACAGACAATTCCATAATCAATGCAGGAAAATCTAACATCCTCTTTGCAGCAATTGTTAGAGCTAGACGAAAACAACAGCAACACCACCACCCTCCCACAAAAGAAGACAAAAGAAATCAAAACAAAACAACCTAGTTAGATTATAAAAGATCTTAATAACAGCAACCACCTTGAGCTAACTGGTATTTCTAAAACACTATGCAACCAACAACTGCAAACACACATTCATTTCAAATGTACATGGTACACTGACCACGAGAAGATCATGTTTTCGGCCACAAAGTCGAGATCAGAATGAGGATAAAAACCACTTCTATTGCTATATTTTACCCTTCTTTCTTAAAAACAACCCTTCTCCAACCCCCACAACCCCCCCAAAAAGTAAAAACACCACTGTTCTTTCCCCAAAGGTGAGAGAGATGCTTATTTAGATTATAGGTGCTCAGTAAATGTTCATACAAATAAATGAATACATATTTTAAGATTGTGTGACTGCACACAATCACAGGGCTTTAAAAGCATCCATAATTTAAGCTAACTGAGAATGAGAGTACTTAAATATTCAATATAGTTTCTGAAAAATCTGACAGAATTTATTTAAATCTGTATTTAGGGATTTAATCATGATTATTCAAATACTTTATTATTCTATTATACTTCTTAGGTTGTTTCCTTTTTGAAACCACTTTTCTACATTTCCATTAACTTGATTTTAAGGCTGAAACACTGAAGTCCCTAAGGAAAAGAGAAAGCTCAGACTCAATTCCCAAACCAACTCTAAATCCATCACACTATATTTGTATATTGGAGTTTGATTTAAATACATTAATGTATGTGAATTTGCAATGTGTCTAAGCTGTAGTTACTATAGAAACCATGACTCTGAGATTCCTTTTAAGTTTAGTAAGTGCTCGCACATAAAAACTGATCTCTCCAGACGGCTATCTCAAGTTGCAGATATGGCTCATGGCAATAAATTTATAAATACCATGATTCACAATGATGTGTGCACTTAACAGATATCTATCATTATGAAAATGTACTTTAATGCATTCCCCTGGTTAGCAGATCAAAAGCAATTCAAGATGCAATTTCTCAGAATCAAATTTACCTGGAAGCCATCTATCCTTATACAATACCTCTGCTTATGCTACGGCTGATTACAGTACGGGTAGTCACCCAACTACACACAGACACCAAACTACTCTATGGCTTCTCTGATCCATAGAAGAAAAGGTTTTATCTGTATTGAAACAGCAGAAACTCTAGCACCTTCTCACAAAAACAGAATGTACCAAATATGTGCATGTATGTATTTTATACATAAGCAGATCCCTCCAGGTGAGTGGCTATTTAGGCACTCTGGATGATGTAAAAGTACATTTTTTTCTCTAATATAAACAACATCCTCTCAATTATTATCATATGGATAATCCATTCCACAATCATTTTTTCCACTCTAATCTATTCCCTCTCTTATACAAGATAATCTGGAGCTACCATTTTCTGCTCTTAATGTGTATGCATGCAAGTTAATTTTAATATTAGCCAAGGGAAATATTGGGGGGAGATAAATCCACTGCAAAATGAATCAAGTTTTCCAGTCAAAACCAAAACAAAACAAAAAAAATTTGAAGACTATCTTCTAGTTTTGATTATTCCAGCCACTGCTTGTTTCCACTAATGCAGATAGATAATTAGGAAATGATGAACTCTTAGAATGATTAGAATTACTCTACCCTATGTATGTCATCATGTACTAAATTAAAATCAAAATAGTTCAAAGATCTAAATGTTAAAACAGAAACAATCTGCTGGAAGATATAATAGGAAAAAGGCATAGGTAAGGACTTTTTGAATAGAACCCTTGCTGGCACAAGAGAAAATGCCAAGAATCAACAATGGGATCATATCAAATTAAAAAGCTTCTGCACAGCAAAGGAAACAACAGAGTGAAGAGACAACCTATAGAATGGAGAAAAAATAAGTTTTGCCAGCTGTTGCTCAGACAGAGAACTAGTATCTAGAGCATATAAAGAACTCAAAAAAGTCATATTCCCCCCCAAAAATAAAAAGCCTAACCCAAAAATGGGCAACTGAAAGGAATTAGATACTTCTCAGAAGAAGAAATTCATACAGCCAATAAATACATGAAGAAATGCTCAACAGCACTGGTCATTCGAGAAATGCAAATTAAAATAACACTGAGATTTCACCTCACCCCAGAAAGAATGGCCATCAACAAGAAGTCAAATAACAAATGCTGGCGAAGCTGCAGGGAAAAAGGAACCCGTCTACATTGTTGGTTGGAATGTAAATTAGTATAAACACTATAGAAATCAGTATAGAGATTTCCTAAAAAATAAAGACTGAAACTCCAACTGACCCAGGTTATAACTATAATGATACATGAATATCAAAGTTTATAGCAGCACAATTCATAACAGCTAAATCTTGAAAGGAGTCTAATGGATAAAGAAAATGTGGTATTTACATACAACAGTGTACTACTCTACATAATAAAGAATGGACCTGAGTCATTTGTACGAAAACAGCACCTCAAGACCATAATATTAAATAAAATAAGCCAGACACACAAGCTTAGATATTATATGGTTTCTCTTTGGAGAAATCCAAAATACAAATAAAAAGCAAAATAAAAGAAAACTGGGAATAAGGACATAGATCTTTTTCAAATGGGAAGGGGAGTAAGAGAAGGAGGGACAGAGGACGAAAAAAAGAATTGAGATGTGTTATGTACATGAAGCATAATCAATATGTAATGTAAACATTTACCAAGAAAAAATAAAGACTGGAAAAGATATCACTTGACCTGGTAGGACTGTGAGATAAATGTGAGTTTCCTAGAGACATGATGCTTATCAAGCACTTTAATTTATACTAAACTGAGTGGACAAAATCAAGACTTGTGTAAGAAATGTGACCTTGTGTGGTTTCAGACCACAGGAAGGGATACCAGTAGCAAGACTATAAAATAGTTCACGGAGGAACTAGCTCAGAGTCAAAACCATAAATACAGAATTCTAAGAATTAGATGGGACTTATGAGACCTATTGGGTCTCGGACACACTTAGGGAAGTGAGGCATGGACCTATTTGACCTTTACGTAAGGATCTCAGGATATTAAGCTCTTTAGTAAGCTTTTAAGATTTCTGGCTCTACTTTTACCAATGTTTGCATTTTCTTGGTATCTAGATACGCCTGTCCTAATAAGTTATGTGCTGACAAACTGTAACCTTGTGTTTATTATAGTTATGTCTAAATTAAGAGAGTAATTAAGTACCTTAGAAACTCACAAGTGCATGAATTTTATAGCACATATTTTACAACACCTATTCTGACTCTTAGAATACAGTCTGGCTTACATTTTCTTGGCTGTGTTCCCAATATCTGGATACAAGACTTCCAGAAAAACAAGGTCTTCATAAGTATCCAGAAGCCTTTTTCCTATTATAGTTTTTAACAATAATTTTCTACATGTGATGTGCACTTCACTATAATTTTCTCCCCAGTATACTCTACCTCACAACGTCCAACTGCTAGAACATTTTATTTAAAAGAGCAATGACTAATTTGACTACTAAAGATATTCTTTCGCCCTGATTAAGACCAACTTAGATCAAACTTGGTCTAAATTATCAGGAACACAGTCTTAGGAACTGCTGTCTACTGGAATGTGAAAAACTAAACTTATTATTTGTTGACTTTAATGTGCTTCTTGAGCTTTGTCATCTGAGAGGCAAAGCTCCGGAAAACATATATTCCTCTTTCAGGTTCATGGCCATTCTGTCAAAAAGGAAACAAGTTTCTCTATGGCTTTTGGGAAAGACAGATGAGGAAATTCCTAGAAAATGAGGGGAAGGCAGCATAATGACAGTTCCACTTAGCAAAGTAGGAACAAAGTTTAAAAGGAACTAAGGAAAAATGGAATTATGGAAGAAAAATATTCTGAGGTCTGTTCAATTTCATTACTAAAAACTTGAAAAAATGGCAGTTGAGTTTCAAGACCAATGTGTCTATCACTAACATCTACAGAAAATGACATTAAGATGAGAAATACCAGTCACCCCTGATTTTCTCACCTTCTTGTCCTCCCACTTGATGTGCCTCTTGAATTCCACTCTGGGGAAGACACATCACTCCCTTCTCCACTACAGCTCTTAGACTGATGGAAGTTACCGACCAAAGTAGGTGGTTAATTAGACTACAAGAAATTTTGTTTCCCACACTCCTTATGGTTTAATTTTTATTTAATCTCTCCCATCGCTCCTGCTCCAGAAAAATAAATCTTTCTTTTCCTTTCAGTCTTTTGTGCCTTTGGCTTCACTTTTTTCTTCTAGCTTCAAGTTCATGACTACAATTTCTCCTCTTTTTCGTATTTTCGACTATTTCTTCTCCATGGATCTTTCTCCCATCTTGCAAACTCAATCATTTTACCTTATCCTTAAAGCAAACAAAAAGATCAAGAAGAAAGAATACTATTCTCCTTTGAATCTTATTTCTTGAAACTGCCATCAGTTCTTTTTCCCCCTACACCAACCCACTGTTTTTATTTTCCTTAATTTTTTTCCTGAACACTGTCCTATGCTTACCACAACCCATATGACTTTGCTGAATTGCTGCAACCCTGGCCTAAGCACTCAGTATCTTAATGGACCAATTCTCTGAAGGACTATTGATCGTCTCCTAGGAGTCAGATTATTTTGGCCTATTTCCCAGCTGCATTCTATTTGATATTTTCACAATTAATATGCAGAACAGTGGATGACCATCCTTCTAGAAATTTCTCACTTCTATCATGTTGAGCTCTCCTGGTTTTATTCTTGATGATCATCATTTTCTGTTTCCTCTTCCTTCTCTCCACTTGCATGTACCTGCACATATTCCCCAAAAGTGTGCTTAGTTTCTTAGTGTAAAGCTCATCATTCTA
>RJWT010003228.1:0-37313 GCA_004365215.1 Cuniculus paca | reverse complement strand
AGAGTGTTAATCAGCTTCTGGTTGCTACGATGAAGTACCTGAAAAAACCAACTTTAAAAAAAAAAGGAAAGATTTATTTTCGCTCATTATTTGAGGTTCCAGTCCATGTGAGATGAGCTCTTGTTTTGGAGCCTGTGGCAGTGCAGGATATCGCAGTAGAGGACAAAGCTGCTCACTTGACGCCTTCCTGGAAGTAGAGAGAGAGACGGAGGAAGAGCCAGAGCTTCACGATTCCTTCAGAAACACCCCACATGACCTATGTTTCTCCCATTACATCCAGTCTTTAAAGGTTCCACTGGGCCCCCAAAACATCATAGCACAATAACAGCATCTTATGCGTTTGGCATTTAGCAGATATTTACAATTCAAACTGAAATATTGAGGCTGGATGTTTCATAATGAAAAGAAGTTTATTTAGCTCACAGTTTTTGGTATTTAAGAGCATGGTGCCAATATGCTGATGAGGGCCTCTGGCTACATTCCAGCCTGACAGATGGCATCGCAGTGGGAGTGGGCATAAGAGGGGGACATCACAAGTTGAGACAGGAAGCTAAAGAGTCAGAGATCGGGTTTCTCTTTTTCTTATAATAACAACTTGTTCTCATGGGAACTAAGTGTGAACTCCAAGAACGATATTAATCATTTCGCGGCATGGTACCCAAATGACTTAAAAACATCGCACTAGGCTCCACCTTTTAAAGGCTTTCCTACCTCTTGGCATCATCAACTGGGGGAATAAGCACATGAAATTTTGGGAAACACACTCAAGCCGTATCAAAACCATAGCAGTGGAACTAGAGATTGACTAAGACTGAAATGTGAAAGGAGAAATTGTTAGCAGTTAATTTAAGAAATATTATTTGTGGATGATCAGTAAGAAAGGACTTTGTGAAGGATTCTGAATAATTAAATTTTATCACATTAAATTTAAGAATTTCAGCTTTAAAATGATTCACTGGTATATAGCATGATGATAATTATACAGTTGAGTACATTTTCAGAACTTAACACATAAAATTTGATAGTGTGTCACATGTCAATTATGCTTCTATATACATGAATTTTAGAGTTTATATCATAAATGAGAGAAATAATGGATAAAGATATTTGCAGTTTCATAGGCTAACAGTTAAATAACTAGACTATGCCTGAAATTCCTGCAAATTTCCTACAACCATGATAACAAAAGAAACAGAAACATAATTAGAAAAATAGACAACATGAAATACAGAAGAAGAAACACAAAGGATTCACACATTATTGAGCATATGTTAACATTATCTCTAGTTAAACTAGGTAAATTAAAATGCAGTAATAATTTACTTTATACCCCTCAGATTTAGAAAACATTTTGGCAAATTTTGGCACAGATTAATAAACATTTCTAAAGGTAGTACATCTGAAGCAAAGTTTCTGATAAATAGATACCACATTACTTGACAGTCAGAAATTTCTGCTCCTGGTTGTAATTAATAGAAATGTTTACATAGATCTATAGCATATTTAAAAGATAATCACTGCAGTATTCTTTACTGTGGTAATGAATTGGAGGCCATCTACATGTCACCAGAAGAAAAGATAATCAAAATGTTCCAAATGCATTATGTTATCACTATTAAGCAAAAAACAAAAATTCCTACCATATGTAAATGTAAAGATATAAATAAATATAATGCTGATTTTAAAATATTTTTAACATTTGGGTAAATTTCAAAAACAGAAAATACAGCATTTTCCTAGAATGTGTAAATAAAAGGTAGACATAAATATGTACAAATAAAAGAACTATATCAGATACACGAGATTGACTGCCACTGGTCTGAAAGAAGAATGATACTGTGAAATGATGAGAGAGTGAAATAAATGAGTAAGATAGATATATAGATAGATAAACTTTTGAAGTGATTGGTGACAGATTGCTGTAAAGAAATACCTGAACATTTTGAAATTTAGAGAAAACATATATAAACAATCAAAGTAGAAAATTATTGGTTCTTTCAAGACCCTCAATGCCACTTGCCTACTGATGTTCACATACTTGTGTTGTCTCCTTCCACTTTGAATCAGTTTTGGTTTCTATGATCAATAAAGCATGATGACACTAACTTGAAGTATTTTGGGTCATAGGAACAGAACTGATGCAACTACTTATCTTTCACCTTAAAAAAATATCCCTCAACATGCCCTGTACAACTGGATCCTTAGACATTTCACTAAAGCAGAATTCACCTCAATGTTAATTTCCTGCCTTCTGACATGTAAATGTTTTATTAAAAAATGCCTTAGAGTTTCTGCTTCTTGTTCATGAGTTCAGTGAGAATACTGAATCTGAAATCTTAAGGAATAAAAGTGCTCAAATTTCTTGTGACCCACATTGTGACATAGACAGTAGACCTTCAGGGTTGATATGTACACATGTGGTAATACAGAGAATGTGTATTCCTTGGCAGCTAAAAGTAAACAGCTTGTGGTGAAACCTATGGATGGGAATGGAGAAAAAGATATTTTCCATGTCATTAACTGCATGCAGATTCCCAAGGGATTTGTTAATTTTCTTAAACTATGAAACCACATCTGGTATAGCAGTTTAAGCTTTCAATAAAACCTTGTCATTCTCCCAAGATCTATCTGTCTTCTGAACAAAACAAATAGACTTGTTGGATGGGGATGTGGTAGGAATCATCACCCCTACATCCTTCTAGTCACTGATGGTGGCACTAATCTCTGTCATGTGAGGATGCAGGATTCATTACTATTTTTCCAGGTATAAATACTTCTGTCTTCTGTTTAAACTTTTCCACCAGCGTATACTTCACTCCACAGGTTGCTGAAACAATATGGAGATTTTAATGGCTGTTGTGTTGCAGAATTCCAGAGACCAGAGAGAGGCAGAATCAGGATGATCAATTTATTTAGGTGTACACCAGACTCAGCAGACTTCTTTTCAAAATGGCTGAACATCGAGCAAAGGAGAAGCTCCCATTTTTTAAAAATATTTCCAAGGCAGTAGGTCTTCATCATGGAACTTGTTGATGGACAGAAGGGGTACAAAGCATTTTGTCAAGCTGTGACAGTTTTGTAAGTTCCTGGCTCTGCTCAGGCATAACAGGATGTAGGGAACAGGAGATTATAAAACTTTACCTACAGGGACAAAAATTGCTGTTTTTTTTCTGTATTAGAACAAAGAACAAAAACCATAGTGAGGGGGCAATTTGAGGAACTCAACTTTTAGTTTTTAAACCAACAGACACATGTGTAACCAAAAGTCTAATCCGGCAAGTGGATGCATAAAATTATTTTCAGAGTATGCGAACCATTTCTAGCCAATGGGAGGTGAAGAAGAACGAGAATGCTGTGGGCACGTAGAAAATTCTTTTGATAGAAACTTTAAAACTACACAAAGAAAATATTTTATGTTTTAGTTGCCACTGCTGGTCTTTTACAGAGTAAGAATCGAATCAAAAAAATGCTGAATGTTTCAAAAGCCACCAGTCAAAAGTATTCAGGGGGGCCAGAGGTTTAGCCCAGCAGTTCAAGCGCTTGCCTGGGAAGTGCAAAGTTGTGAGTTCGATCCCCAGTATGGAAAAAAAAGTCATTAAGCCTGAGACAGGAGGATCGTTGTCAGTTCAAGACCAGCCTGGCCTAAAAAGTGAGCTCAAGGCCAGCCTGAAAGGCATAGTGACTGACCCTGTCTCAAAAAAACAAGGACTGGGGATGTAGCTCAGTGGCATAAGCACCTGCCTGGCAAGCATGAGGTTGTGAGTTTGATCCCCAGTGCTGCAAAAAAAAAAAAAAAAAAAGAAAAAGAAAAAAATGGATTGAGGAAATCTCCCACAGGGTCACGGTAGAATTTAGCAGAAATCTTGGGAAATTAAAGGTTTATCTAAATCACAAAAACAACTGGACTATCAACTTCAGAAGTTAAGTAAACAACAAATGTTCTTATGACTTCGGCCAATTTTAATTATATAGTCCCTTATGTGTAGGCAAATGTTCTACAAAAAATATGTAATAATATTTGCATATTAGTAAAAAATAAAAATTCTTTTTTGGTCCTTATGAATTATATTTTGAAAACAACCTGTCTAAAATGCAATGCTGTGAGCAAAAGAACATAATGTGATTTAAAACACACGATACGAAATCTGTCTTAAAATAATTAAAAATCATTGACAAAGTACACATTTAACCATAAATATTCATGAAGTATCTATTTTGAACCAAACTGTTATTTATTGGACACAGTGTACTGCACAAGGAGACAGACAAAAACCATACTGAAAGTATTTTTTATTACATTTTACATACTGATACCTATGGAAAAATATACTTAAGTTATACATTACTATATTAAACAAAACTAAGCAGCAACGTTAAATAGCTTTGAAAATGAATGAATTGCTTGTTTATGTGTTTTTTTGAGACAGGATCTCCCTATGTAGTTCAGGCTGTCCTTGAACTCATTATGTAGCCCAGCATGGTCTTCAACTTCCAGAGATCCTCCTGCCTCAGCCTCCCAAGTGCTGGGATTACAGGCATGCACCACCACACCTGGGCAAATTTGAAAAATAAAATAATATCTTAAGTAGTTAGCAAATTATGTGATTTTGGTAATTTAAATATTAAAGTTGTTTCATTAGAGAGCCTCATTGCATTGTTACTCTTGCATCAAAAGTTTGATAGAGTGAATGTCATTTCAATGTGATGCATATGTGTAAGTATAAAGCACAACAAAACACTAATGGTGTAAGTAATCATAGTATTGAATTATTACTCATAATTATTCTAGTCATGACTAAGTATATGCTGTGAAGCATACCTTTAAAAATACTGTCAATGTATTAAAATCCTTAAAAATAATAAATGACAATAAAAATCATTAAAAACATTAACTTTAATAGTGAAGGAATAAATTAGACCACAGCCATTAATCATTGCATTGAAAATTGTGGTGGCTTATTATTGGTCAGTTTAAGTGGGAATGCCCAGCTGTACTGAGCTAGGGTGGTTCTGGGCATGGAGTCGGGTAAAAGGAAGGGAGGGAAGATTCTATGCTGCTGATTTCCCAGAAGAAGCTTTCTTATGGTTGGTGTTCCCGACTAGGTTCTCTTTAGGAGAACTCTGGTCTTTGCCCTTGTCTTGAACTAAACTTCCTGTGTCCAGTGCAGATCCTCAACCTCCTGGCACAGATCCTTCGTCCCACTGGCACAGACTTTCCAGCTTCTACCACTGATGCTTGGATCTTTCTGGTGCAGATTTTTGATATGGACTTGCAGGAGACAATGCCTGCAGTGCACATTAGGCCTTTGACTGGACTCAAATGGGATGTTGCTGTGGGATGCAGCCCTTCAGCTGGATTGTTCAGGCTTCTAGCTTGCAGAAGGATCTCTTGCAATCTTCTGCATTTGACTTTTTAGGTGAATACTATAAAATAATCCTATAAATGTATGTGTCTTGTATTTAATCTATTCCTTTGCAAACCCAGACTACAGTACATACTAAGTATGAGATATTAAATTACTAGTACTAGTATTCACTATAGTGATCAATTTTCTAATATTATTAAATGCAGTACTAAAATATACTATGATATGTATGATAATTACATTAAAAGAACAAAAGTGGTACAAAATAGTATGTGTATTTTTCTAAGTCTGAATTAGTTTTCATTAAGTCAGTCGCATGTAGCTTATTAACTATTCCATCAATAATAAGTGATTAATTTCTCTTTTGGAATTGGCATAAAAGTTATGCAACCAGCAAGAAAATTAAGGTAGGCAAGTGTCCCCCACTGACTGACTACCCGCTACTTTATGGTCTTTTTGAAGGAAAAGAGTGGCCACCCTCAGTGCATCTAACACAGACCAGTCATCCAGCTGAATAACTTGGTCTGAATCTATTTGCAGTTAGTCCTTGAATATATTTTTATGTCTTCTCTCAAAGATGCTTCTCTTTCTTCCCCCCCTCATTGATAATCACTTTTCCATTTTTGTAGCATCAACTCATAGATCATTTCTATGGGGTTTTCACTATTATTTAGCAAAAATCACTTTTCCCCTCCTATACTCCACAGCCCTTAGCTCAAACACTTTTCAGTACTGTGTTCCTTACACTCTCTGCTAAGTTTTATCATATTCTGCCGGATGCAATATTGTTTTATTTATTTGAAGTCTATGGATTTCCCTGAACTCCTCATCCCTGGGAAACAAATGGGTAACCTTTGAATTCCCTGCATCTCCCCGAAAATGTTTGATAATATTTCACAGAAAACTTAAATCTCAGATGAATACTCTAAATTTTCTGCTAACAATTAAGATTCCCTGTTTGCAACCATACTTGTTCAGTTTTCTTTGCTTTTTGCAAAACTAAGAGCCTGTCCTGCTAATTCTACAAGGTCCATTTATACATTCATCGTGGCTCCATGGCCTCATACTTCTTCTGAACGATATGCTATATAACTTTTTTCCACTTAATTAATTTATCTTTTTTTCTTGATTATGCTTTTTATCACAGTTATGTTAGTGCCAATGAATATTGTGTTTTTGTGATTACCTTATTTGACTCCTGATAGGTATTCACTATTTGGAACATTCTTGTTTCTTAAAAGATCCTGGAAGAGGAGTATTTTGCAAGAAATCATAAACATCTGTAGACTAAGATACACAGATCTGTTCTTTTATTTATATTTTGGTAGATTGTATTTTATTATGCATATATTTTCATTATGATAGTCATAAACAAATCATTTTGACATAATATACAATAAAGTTTGTTAGAATAAGCACGAATTACTGTAGGTTGCATTTTTACAAAAATGTATGCAGTGGTTAATATGAATATTAATTGCATTATATTTTTGCTTTTTAATTAAATTTAATGTTAAATTAATTGTTAAAAATACATAGTGTCTTAGTGTTAATGTTGATGCACAGTGTCTTAGTCACTTTCTTGTCTTGGGGTTACAACACCCAACACTCACAACTTAAAAAAAAGGTTTATTTTGATTCCCGTATTCAGTTGGCCGAGAGGCAGAAGGCATGGTAAGAGGTCCTGGGTGGAGAAAAGCTGTGCATAGTATGGCAGCCAGGAAGCAGAGGATCAAGTGAGGAGCCAGGGAGGAATATATACCATTCCAGTTCTTGTCCATGATGGTCCACTCCTTCACAGTAGACCCCCATCTCCTAACAGCAAGTATGCTATGATGACCCTGTAATTCAATCACCATCTAAATACATAAGGCTTAAGGGCCATCTTATATCTAAATCATAACATATAAAAACAGAAAAATTGTCCATGTTGGTGGAATATCATGTGATGATTCAATAGAAGTATATATTGTGTAATGCTTGGCTCATTAAATATATCTATCTCTTAAACATTTATCATTTCTTTATGGTAGAAACATTTAAAATCCTTTATTTTTTTATAGATTTTGAAATATTCAGGACATAGTTACTGTAGTCATCCTACTTTGTAATAGCACACCACGACAAACTACTCCTATTCAACCAAGTCTTTTACTACCTGTTGTTCTACTTTTCCTCATTCTTTTAATGTGTTTTGTGAAAACAAAGTTATGGTTTATACTCTCATTTGAAGATTTATTTGTCTATAAGCAGCCATATATATCAGAAATGTCCTTAGTTCTCTCCTAGATTTCATCTGAATTATTCCTGTCTTCTACCTAAAGTCATTCTCTGGCAATTTCTTCTATGTCCCTTTAGGCTGTTTATACACTTGTTCTATGCCTATTTAATCAGAAAATCAAATGACTTTTCAACATTTCCACTGACATATTTAAAAACTAGAGTAAATCAAACAATTCCAAAATGTAACTAATAAGCTACATTTTTCCTCCTCAATTTCCTGAACAGTTTTTTCTTTCAATTGTTTTAATCTTAATGAACAGAATCAACCTACCCAATTTTATAAGGTAAAAATATAAGATTTTGACTTCTGCCTCCCTCAGTCCCTTCCTAATATAATCTATCACGAAATCCCACTTTTTTACATAACAAATATCTATTTTAATTCACTTTCCTTTATCTCATTGACATTCTGACTTTTAATTTTTTAATTTATCAAAAATTTCCATGTGTCTTAAATGATAATCTCTAAAATAGTCTTTTATGTATTTTTATCTTATTTCTACAATTCAGATACAATGATATTTTCAAAAACCTGTTAATCTAGACATTTTAGTCCTTGCATAAAACCCTCCTAGTTTCTGTGATCTGGGGTGAAAGTCAATATTTGTAAATTTGTGCATTGTGTCTTGTTTGAGCCACCTCAAACCTTGTTCTTGGCTCTCCGTCTCACTTCGGCTATTCTCTTGTTTCTCAGAACTGTAGTCACACTGGGTGCTTTCTTTCCTAGAAGTGTTTCATGTGACCTATTATGATATGGGGCATACTTCCTCCATCATTCAACCTCCCCATGCACATTTCCACTTTGTTGTCCCCAAGAAAATTTTAATTTTATTAAGTGTCTTTGGAAGTACATTTGTTTCCTTTATGGTTGTTTCTTCTTATCAAATTTAACATTTCATATTTTCGTGTATAATCATTCATATCTTATCTTCTTGAAGATCACATCTACCTTTTCTGTCCCTCATGTGAAATTGTCAAGTACTGCACTTCATATGTAGTAGGTACTTGCTAGTAGTTATTGAAAAAATATTACTTTATAATTTTAATTTATATTTTTTCCTTTCTTCTTCTCTTTTAAGGGTTGAGATAATTATTATTTTAATGTGTCCTCAAGTCTAAAAAAAAAACAAAAACATTTTTCACTGAATGGTGGGAATATAGGGAAAAGAATATATTAGGGATGGAGACATAGAGCTATTTTAAGTCTTCTGCCAAATGCTAACTTTTTATTATCATTAAAATCACATCCAGGAGAACACAAAAGAGTTCAAAATGATTCAATATTCCCCTTTGTTTTTTATAGATGCCTTAGATTTTGATTTCTTTTCCATTGCATTAGTAATATTAGTAGTAATTAAACGATTTATTTCAGGCTTGTAATGTGAATAAAAGAAGTGACACATTGAAACCTTGCCAATTTATTGTATCAGTCTCTTGTAAACAACTAATTTTCAAATAGGCAAATGTCAGGAAAGTAGCACTGCT
The DNA here is from genome assembly GCA_004365215.1 of Cuniculus paca. Lineage (NCBI taxonomy): Eukaryota > Metazoa > Chordata > Mammalia > Rodentia > Cuniculidae > Cuniculus > Cuniculus paca. Next base: position 28,179 of record RJWT010003228.1, on the reverse strand, counting down.
TTATGTCCTTTTCCTAAGATATTTATTAATGTACAATCTCTAATAAAACTATCATAAAGTATTTGAGGAGTTAGTTTATGTACCCTTCAAATTTTACATTGTTACTTTGAATCTAAAAGAAATGATGTTATTGAATATTTAATAAACAAATTAGTGAACAACAGTTACTACTCTATAGTAACCTTGTACCTAATCCCTGTCTCTAAAAATAACCTAGATAATCACATAATTTTCAAATAGGACCTGTAATATGCAAGAGAATTACATATTAACTTGATATGTATTAACAAGATAAGCACATATTAACAAGAATTGCCATCCTACTTCAGCTAAAATTATTTAATGTTTAAATTGAGAAATTCAATGTCAAGGTTTTCTCAGATATTTGTAATAATACTGAGAAAATATTTTGACAGTATGAACTGAAATGTGATAATTAAGAATTAAACACTATTCCATAAAGTAAAATATTATTTTTACTGCTTTCTGTAGTTATTACTAATTTTCCCAAATGTTTTCCTTATTACAAATGGAAAATGAACCAACTGCATCCCTGCAGTTCGTTTTGGAAAGATTAAAAAAAAAAGTTCCCCATTTGTTTTTCCCCAAGTGTGCATTAGTCGGGCAGAGTTAATGGAGCTATCACTTCTGGTTCTCTTCGGTGAGCAGGGAGCAGTAGATGACCCAGTTGAGTCAGATCAATTAATTTGTTACTCATAGGTTGACTATAATGCTGTTATGGTTATGATGGACTCAACATAAAGATCTAAGTTGGGCAAAAGTATGGGAACCACCACATCAACTTTAGAAGTTATTCTTGCAGATTTTATTCTAACTCAGTGAAATACGAAAAATCACTAATCCTATTTGTTAACAAAAAATGTTATCTCATACTTTATAGTATCAAATCAAAGTTATTCATTCCTATATTATAAATGGGGAGAAATGGAGCTGATATCCCATAGTTCTAATTAACATCTAACATCAATAAACAATTTAAAAAGACAGATAATCAACTAAAACATAATCAGTAGTTACCAAAAACTTTTTGGGAAAAATTACAAGGACAAAACTATAAAATGGAACGGTTAGAACTTAAAATGGAAAATAACTGTTTCTTAGTATATTTATACCACTAGGTAGCTACTAAATACTAAAACTTTGCATTGAAATGCCAAGTTTGCCTTATTCACCTTTTTGAACAAATTTGGAAAGTTTAATGAATGTGGGGAAAAGTTGTGAACAAAGTTTAACACATATTATGATGTATACTATTGTATTCTCATCTCTCATGCCTAATCTAACCCCATATGAATTACAGCATTTTCACTTTTGAAGTATTTGATTCTCAGATGTAGGATTTCCTGTCATTTCTTTTCCTTTCCCTAGATTTCATCATTTTTGAATAATGTAGAGATCCCTGCATGTACCATCTTTGACATGTCAGAATGATTATTTCTAGAGAACTGTCAGGTTAGATCAACTCTCATTCCTCTGTTAAAGCTTGAAGTGCAGTATTTAATTCAAGGACTGCCTTTCTAAGTTTGAGGGTGTGACACTAAGAATCTAGTAATAGATGTGTGATATACACCTGGAATTTAAATGTTTTACCTTATGCTTGGAATCTGAGTATAAATGTTACTAAATATATTAGTTACATAAATTAATACTAACATTATTTTGTGTATGATGATGGAATTTTTGAAATTTTGTGAATGGATATTTTTCTTGTAACTTATTTTGAATATTTGTGAGATTATACCCTTATTAATGTTACAATCAAACTACATATCTTCTGTATTTTATTGTTTATTATTCACTGTTCCAAAATATATTCTTAGACAGTCATCTCACTTTAGAGTTATTTTACATATTGCTTTAATAACTTAAAAAAATTGTATGCTCTCTGTTTTCAAAATATTCCATCCACCTACAGGATAGATGCTACTACTACATTCTAATTTCAAACACCATTCAAATCTACATCACAGGCGGATTAACAGAGCAAAAGTATCAAATTTAGGATTGAGCAGCTTAAGTAATGGGATGAAGAATAGATGAACGTAGGACCAAATGACAGCTCTGTGAAAGACCTGGGCAAAGTGTGGAAAAAGAATTCTGACAAGATATCTGATTAACAGCATTGGATTTTTTTTCTCTCAACAAAGAAAAATTAAAATAGAGAAAAATAATTAAACACTGCTACTCATCTAGAATAAGTCAGGGAAAACACCTGTGTTACTTTTCTCTTGTTTCTGAAACAAAATACCTCACACCCACAGTTAAATGAGGAAAGGTTTATTTAGCTCATTGTTTGTAGAGGTTTCAGTCCATAATCAGCTGACTCCAAGGCAGGGTGGAGTGACAGAGGGCAATCACGTGAACAGTTCATGAGGCCCACTAGATAGCAAAAGCAGCAAGGAAGGAGAACAAGACTCTCTCTGTCCCTTGCATTTAGTATGCAGGCCACCCACCCTAGGGCCACTCCCTAATCCTAGCCAGAACTATGTGAAACCAGTCAGTGGGCTGATTTACTAATCACACACCCTTAATCCCAGCATCACACACTAGATTCAGCTACCTCTGAAAAAGCCCTATGACTGCATGAGGCTTTGGGGAGACATTAGAATCAAACCACAAAGGCACTGAAGTTCAGTAAAACAGAGAAATTATGGATCATAGAGTCTTTACAGTTCTGCTAAAGAAGAGAACACAGTTCCTTATATTGATTGCCCCATAACCATAGTCTAGGCCCTTTTGTACCTGAGAACAAGCTCCAAATGCAAAATGGTAAACAGAAGGCTGCTAGCAGCCACATTGACAGCTGCAGCTTTGGCTGCCTAGAAATACTGCTGCCTTTCTGGGGCCTGAGCCCACTTGGGGAAGATGCCAGGGAGTACACATTATTCCACGTGGAAAGTACTGTGGAACAATGTGGCCTTCTCCATGCAGGTCATTGCTACACAGTACCATTTTGAGGCAAATCACTTGCACACCATTCCTGTTGCATGGACAGTGTACTCTCCTGGATCCTGGAGTGATTCACTTTCATACCATACATAATGTAGCAATAACTGGTATGTATTGTGGCTAGACGTAGACAAGAAACAGCATATTAAAGACTTCTTGTATCGTTGGAAAGATGTAGATATTCAGTTCCAGCAGGTCCAAAGGACCACGAATAGATTTGATAAACAAACAAACAAACCACCTTCTCAGCATATGGTGATCTACGAACAATTCAAGACAAAGAAGTCTAACTATAGCAAAAGAAAAGTGCCAGTTGTATTTAAGGGAAACTCCATTAGGAGAGCCTTAAATTTACATGGATTAATTTGCCAATTAAACGATTTTCTAATTGCCTGGATAGCTAAACCAAACACAAAACCGAAAATACACACAAACAAAATCCAATACTCTGCCTATAAGAAATTCATTTGAGTCTTGAAGATACAAACATGAAGTTGGGGGATGGGAAGAATATTCTACAAAAATGGCACGTAGAATCATGTAGAAGTGTTACTGGGTTTCGGGGTGTTGGAGTCTCTTTCAAGATGTGGTTTCTAGGTCCCTTCTGTCTTGGACTAAGAACTGAACGAACCAAGAGTGAACGGTGGCATGGTTTCACATTTATTAAAGACAGGAAAAACAAACAAACAAAGCAGAAGAGTAGGGGAAAAATGGAATCTGCAGAGTAAGTTTGGGGCAAGTTTTAAAAAGGGAGGAAAATGGGAAGAAAAACCAGAAATAAAAAAATGCACCCTAGAGTTGTAGGGTGGGCTATCATGAAAAGGCACAAGAGCAAGGGCTTAATGTTAGTGATCCCTTTTCATATTTCCCATGCTGGTGTTATGTCTAGGTGATCCCATCAAAAATCTGCTGGATATCTCGCGAGAAGTCCATTCGCAGGTTCTGAGAACTGTTCTGCGCAGGTGTTCAGGGTCTCGTCAGGCCTCTTTTCTCAGTCAATTTTAGCCACGCTATCTTCCTGTCTCAGAATTACGTTTATATTAAATAAAACACACATTAAGTCAAAAATTAAAAGCACGAAAGCCCATTATGTAATAATTAAAGCATCACAAAGTCTCTTATGTAATCATTAAAGTATCAAGTTAACAAGAGGATGTATACAAGGAGAGTAAATTAGTGCACCCAATGTCAGGGCATGCACTCTTAATTATAAAACAAACGCTATCAGATATAAAGACAAAGGCAGACTCCAAGCAAATAACTGTAGACTTCAACAGCCCACTTACATTAGTGGGCAGATCATTCCGAAGGAAAAAGAAAACAGTAATCCAAATGAACAGTAAATTATGCTGTAGAATAAAATGGACCGAACAGACGTTTTTAGAATGTTTCATCTAGGAGCCACAGATGAGTCTTTTCATCAGCATGTAGAACACTTTTCACGATAGACCACGTTATGCCGCAAACGAGTTTCACCAAATTTAAACATATTAAAGTCATATCTCATGACATAACTAAAACTGAATAAAACTATAGCTCAAAAAGAAGAGAAATTTTAGAAATTCTATACTTGAAAGATAATCAATGTATTATTATTTTTATATATGATTTTATTTAAAGAAAATAAGCCAGGTATCTAGCCCTGGCAGTTGCATCTTCTCGTTGTAGGAATAAGGATGAGTAATTAGGAGATCATGCTCTCATCTGGGGACTTGCACTCGGCAGAGTACATATTTTAGAGAGTAGGAATATCTTACCTCCTGCCTTCATGTAGGGAAAAGAGAGAGATTGAAAATCCCCAAATTGCCTACCTAATATATCACAGCTTTTATTACATAACTCAGTACATCCCTTCGCGAGCTCTGCAAAGCTCATGTTGCAGTTATGGCCAGAGATTTAGCTAAGGATGGCTCCTGCCTGTGGTTTTATAGGAAAGAATAGCCCTAAATATGGTAACTGTGACATCATCCCTGCTGACATCAACCTTGTTGGAAACATTTTAATGGTCAGACAGTAGACTTCTCCTGTCCTTGTACTGAGGCAAGGGGAGATTGCTGAGTAAATTCACAAAAGACATATACATGTTAATTCCTCTTTGGCCAGACTTAGATTAGTTAAGATGGGAATTTAAACAACAGATAATCCTAAATGTACACTTTAAGAAATTATGGTAATGAAGACCCATGTGATTATCACCAACAAACTCAAGAAAACAAACACTTCAAGCACTCAGTGATACCCTCGTCATTCTTTTATTGGTCACATCCAGTCAACCTTTGCTGTAAATTCTGTGTTCTTTGTAATTTAATTATTTAATTTACTATTTGTGTCTTAAATACCCAGCAAAGTCCCATGTGCTAGACATGGCTCCCAGGTAGGTACAATTTTAAGAGTTGGAGTCTGGTAGTAATATGTAGGACCTGGAGACCTCATCCCTTCACGGCTGCCTCCCTGCCTTGGAGCCAGCTAACTATGAACTGAAGCCTCTATAAACTATGATCTGAAATAAACTTTTCTTCTGTTAACTTTAGGTGTCAGGTATTTTGTCCTAGAAACAAGAAAAGTTAACTATGACACATCTCTTGGAAATATGTGCAGAAAATAAATCCTTAATGGAGTATCTTGCAGGTTTCAAATTCTAACCCAGAATATCTCTAATCCCATCTTTCTAAAAAATTTAAGACAGTTTTCTTAAAAAGTTCCACATTTAAGAAATTTGAAAATTAAATCAGCTGTTTGTCTTATTTAAATATCACTTTGCATTTAGAAACTATAGAGATTTTTAATGATCTTTAATATTGTCTTTATTAGTAAACTCAGTTATAGATCACTCTTCTGTGTGACTCAGCTAAATACAACCATAAACTTTCTCACTTTTGCCAAATAATAGAAAATTTTTGTAATTTGCTTTCAGATTTTCTCTCCAATAATAGTATAACTGAACTGTAGGTATACTAGGTAAAGATGTCTAAAAAGAGTACAGTAAGGTCGAGTGACAGATGAGAAAAACAAACAATATTATTATTCAAGTCACAAAGGTACAAGTAACAAGACAATTTGAGGCTACTGAAAAACTTAACCAACTCTCTGAAGTGTTGAGGATTACATGCTGTACAATTTTTAAATCAGTGAAAACAAGTAATCCTACCCTAAATAATTCAAATCTTGTAGTATATACTTACTCTGATATTTATTTTGTAAATGGTTTTCCTATTAAGACTTTAAATGTCTGTATAATTACCATTTTGTTTCTAATACATATTTAAATTTTCCTATCCTTAATTTTAATCATTTAAATTTTCCACTGGCAATTTTTACTTTTGACAAAATAGGTCTCTCTTTTAATGATGGGAATTGGTATAAAGCAGGATTTGATTAATAGAAATCCACCCTCCATTAAACAATCATGAAATGTTTCTAATCTGTTAATAGAGTTTTGGATAAGCCATTTAGAAATATAGCTGTGTTTAGTATTTATTATAAATTTCTATTTCTTGCAATTCCAACCTATTATAAAATAACTAGAGTCAATTTACTTTAAAAATGTGAAAATAATTATTTTGTTTCAAAGAGAATTATTATTGCTCTTATGAACTATTGTAAATTTAAATGACTTAGTAAATGAACATGCCCTCTAGTAATCTCCTTACTCTCATCCACTAAGAATATTAGATTTTGTTATAATGAGAAAGATGGTCATCTAAAGCATTATTTGCAAGAAGTAGCGATAAAATACCCTCAAATGAAAAATGTTCACTGTCACATATTAGGCGTTTTCACATTAATTTAAATGGAGAATTATCAATTATCTGATAAATAAATGCATTAAATATGTATCTTAACCTGTAGAATTAATTTAAAGGTAATTGCTTCTCATCAGGTTGCCTTTAACCATAGTTAATTACTATTGTAATGTAGAGTTACAATTTCACTGCATTTTTTTATAAGGGTCCAAGCTACCTTTGGAATTTGGCCCCTTGTGACTCTTTACTAGATATTTAAATCATTTTCTAGTGACATGCATTATGAGGGGCTTAGACACTAAGGCAAAAATCATTAAACCTTCCACTTTCATTTACAGGGCTTCTCGCTTCTAATCAGTGCTTTTCTTCCCATACTGCTTGAACAACTTACTATTTTTTCTTTTAACTTTTAAATACCCTAAATAAACTTTGAGAAAATACTTACAGCTAACATTTTAGCCACTCTTTTTTATACATTAAAATTGGGTTGAGTTTTGCTCCAGGCTTTAACTCAAAAAAGAGATTAAAACGAGAGGAAACTAAGCTTTCTCTCTCATCACTCATTAAAAGATAGTCTCAGTGATCAGTTCGACTCTTCCTATAGCCTTTGAATAAAACAAGGGAATGGAAGAATGTGAGGGTAGATCTAGTTTGGAAATGTCTTGATATTACACAGTTTTGAGAGACTTCTTTAAAGTGAAAGAGAGTAAGACCATCTCAGTTTTGTAAGTTTCTGAAAATGTATCTCCTGTGATCACACTGTTGGAGCTCCTTAAAGGACTTAGAAGGTGTTATGGGTTGTTGCCTCATGCAGTCATAGATGGGGCTTCTCAGAGGTGGGTGGCTCTACAGTGTGTGACTTTGGGATTGATTCATGGTATAATGCTAAGATTAAGTGTGTGAGTGCTATGCGCCCTAAGGGCAGGTAGCCTGGATACAACACAGGGGACAGAAAGTGGCTTGCTGCTGGTCGCTTGCTTTTGGTGTCTTCTGCCCATTATGAACTGTTTCTCTCCTGCAATGCTTGTTTGCCATGCCACCCTGCCTTGGAGTCACCTGCTATGCATTGAAACCTCTATGAATTGCTACATACTGTGAGCCAAATAAACCTTTCCTGCTTTAACTCTTAGTGTTATGTATTTTGTCTCAGCAATGAGAAAAGTAACTGAGACAGAAGATGTCTGCCACAAGCCAGACTTGGTGAAAGTTAAGTGTTGTTAGTTTTGCACTGTTTGTCTCTGTGTACAATAAGTTACTTTCGCCTCAACATTTGTTCTCTGTGACAAAAGCTTGCATAAGATGGGTAAATACAAAAATCCAACATGAAACAGGAGTCATGTTGTTTTGACTTCCATGTGAATTTTGTCAAAAAGTTAATGATAATTTTATATGATTATTCAGTTTATTCAACTTGGTAAAGAAAAAACGAAAAATCACTAGCAGCTCAAAACAGTGTATCAGTGTAGTCAAAACAGGAGAATTGTATGACTACTGACTTCTTTTTAACCTAGTTTCTGCTTCTTTTGTGCTTTAGTGAATCTCCATTCAGTACCTTATACACTCTTTAAATTATATAAAATGTTTCATTGAGAAATATACATTAAATATAGTCACAGTGTTCAATATAATGCTTTGATACAGGTAGATCTTTTGTAATAATTACTGCATATTGTTTAGCATTTAGCATCACTCACCCATACTCTTTAGGACTTGTTCATTTTATAGCTGAAATTTTATACTCTTTGACAAATCTAATATTTTCCCATTCTTCCTATCCTCTTCCCTTGGCAAGCATCCTTCTCTTTTCTGCATTTGATGTTTTTAAAATTCCACACATAAATGGTATCAGAAAATATTTATTTTGCCATTTCTTAATTTTTTCAATTGCCATATGTCCTTCAGATTTATCCACATGGTGACAAATGTCAGAATTTCCTTCTCTTCATATACAGAGTAGTATATATGTACCATACTTTCTTTACCCATTCATCCATCAGTGGACCCTTAAACATTTTCTTGTGATGGCTATTGTGAATAATGGTGTATTAAACAAGAAGGTTCAGATATCTTTTTTTGAGATATTAATTTCATTTACTTTGGATTTGCTTTGAATGTATATATATATATATATATATATATACACATATATATATATAATATGTTAGTGCCTACAGTGGCTCTATTTATAATTATTTGAGGACTCTCCCATCTAGTTTCTACAAAGGCTAAACCAAATAGCGTTTCCATCAATAGTGTCAAGATTTCCTTTTTTGCTACTACCTTGGCAGTATTTGTTACCTTTTATATTTTTAGTAATAGTCCTCTTGTTGAAGTGATATTCCATTACAATTTTGGTTTGAATTTTCAGATGATTAGTAATATTGATCACTTTTGCATATATCCAATTAACCATTTCTATATCTTCTTTGTGAAAAAAGAAAAATGTCTATAGTGATCCCTTGTCCATTTTAAGCTGCATTATCTATTTGTTTATTCATTTATTTCTATTAAGTTGAATGAATTTTATATATTTTGGTTCTTAACACTATACGCTGTGTTGAAGGATATGATAAGCCCAGGACTGAAATCATAATCAACAGTGAAAGGCTTTTTCTCTAAAATGAGGGAAAAGAAGCATGTCATTCTCATCGCTTCTCTTCAACATAGAGTTAGAAATTATAATCAGAGCAGTTGGGCAAGAAATAGAAATAAGAGACAAGCCAAATTAAAAAGAAAAAATTAAATTGTTTTGGTTTGTAAGATTTTATGAACTTTTATACAGAAAATTTTAAACACTCCATTAAAATAGAGTTTTCTATTATTTCATTACAATATGTGAGAAGGTATGAATAGCTATTTTGAAGAAAACAAGAGACATTATGTTAGCCATTGTCAATTTCCTATTGTCTGGTTTTGAAGGCCTGTAATGCTTTGATTCTTTTGTTTTGATTGGTTTTATACTATTTGTTTTGTTTGAATTTATTGCATATGAAGGTATGAACAACTATTTTGAAGAAAACAAGGGACACTATGGTAGCCACTGTTGATTTCCTGTTATCTCATTTTGAAGTCCTGTATTGCTTGCATTGTTCTGTTCTGATCTACTTCTGTTTTGTTTTATTCTCTTTAAAATAAAAAAATTCAAAAAAGAATTAAAAATAATAAATTCAGTAATGTTTCTATGTATAAAATAAAAATAAAATTTAGTCATTTTTCTGTACATTATGAGATATCTAAAAACAATTTAATAAAAATCAATATTTATAACAGGATCACAAATAGTAAAGTAGCAATAAATTCACCAAGGAGGTACATTATGAAAACTGTATGTCACTGATTACACTGCAAACTTTAATGCTGAAAATTAAAGAAGGTGCAAAAGAGCAGTAAGGTATTTTATGTATGTGGACTAGAGGAATTAATATTGTTATAATGTTTATATACTCAAAGTGACCTATGATTCATTGCAATCTCATTCAAAATTTCAATGATGTTTTCCATAAATATAACAAAATAAACCTATCACTAATATGGAACCACAAAATTCCTAAGTAGTCAAGGCAGTTTCAGAAAGAAATACAAACCTAGAAACAACAAACTCCTTGATCTAAAAATGTATTTGAGTTTCGCTCATCAAAACAATATGGTATAAAAACAAAACAAAACAAAACAATATGGTACTGGCATAAAAACAGACATTGGCCAACAGAACAAAAGAAAGAGTCCAGAAGTAAATCTACACATAACTGTTAACTAATCTTTTATCAGTGTACTACAATTACACTACAAGGAAAGAAAAATATCTTTATCAGAAGCTGCTATAAAAACTGGATATTCTCACCAAAATAATGAAATTGTCATACTGTATAATTAAAAATTAATTCAAAATAGAAGAATAACTCAAATATAAGATCTGAAACCATGAAACTTCTCTAAGAAAGTATGGTTAAAAATCCTGACATTGACCTTCACAATGATTTTTTCGATATGATATAAGAAGCAAAAACATTGTGTATAAACATACAATATAAAGTAGGTGAAAGTATACACAACTAAAAACTTGTCAAGACTGGAATAATGAACAAAATGAAGGCAAATTATTTCACGAGAAAATATATGCAAGTAATTTATCTTAACTTTAATGATTAAGCTGATAGATACAAGAATTACCCCCAAATTGGTCACTGTTCAATGTGTACATGAGTCAAAACAAGTCATTTCACCTCATGAAATATGTAGAAATACAAAACAATATACCTTTAGTTCTTAATTCCTCCAGCTGTTCTGTTCTGGAAGTGCTTATTGCAAGTTGCTCTCAGTCATTATTTTGTACATCATCTCTAGATTCAGTACACTCTACTTTGTGTAGGACTGATTCTAATATTTTTGCTATTTAGTTTTGTGTTATACTTTACTATTCAAATAGAATTTTCACGTGAGAATCATAAAGACAAGTACAATCAAAAGAGGCTTAATTCTTCTTGTTTAAAATAGACTTCTCGCCACTTCTTTTTAGAGCATTTGATTTACGAAACTTAAAACTATTTTCTTCTTTCTTTGAAATGTCTACATAACCTTTTGAAGACTAGATAGGCCTGTTTCAAGTTTATGACCCAAGAATGACTTTCTCAAGGATCTGGGAGTCATTTCTTTGAAATGTAAATATCAAAGGCCATAGTGTTCTTCTCCCAGTTTCTAGGTATAAGTAGAAGCCTAACTTCAGAAGGCTGAGAGCCTAAGTTGCAAAACTACTTTGTCTTCTAAAACGTGAAATGCTTATTTTTTTTCTCTTGATAAATTGATTACACTGTCATTGCAATTAAGAGGTAGTTACCAGGTAAAATTAGGGTGATCCATACTTGATAAATGATGTTGTCAATCTTTCTTAGTTTAGCATGGTACTAGTTACTGTTGAAAACATATATTAATGGATTGTATCTATTACTTAAAAGGATAAGATTTCTTTGTCTTTGCAATCTTTTAGCAGCAAATATGTGATGTACATAATATTCTAGTTTAATATTTATTCTGTAATAAAAGTGCAACTCAGAGAGATATAATAATATAGCATCTGCCAAGTCCCTGCATTCTTCTTTTCATTTATTATAACCCATCCTGAGGCTAACTACTACCTTGATTTTTAGCAGTATAGATACAATTTACCTATTCTTATTTGTTTTGTTTGAGATTATATATACATGTATACTGATGCATTGTTCATACTTTCTTTAAGTTTACATCAGTGCTATTCATCCATTTAGTTTTTATAGTTATAAATTGTTCAGTCATATTGGTATGACGTATTCTGTAACTGTATTACATTCATTTTCCCATTCTACAGCCACTGAACTTGTTAACAGTTACTAATTTGGGACTTAGGAACAATACATTTGTAACAATCACCTATCTATCTTTTAATTAACAAACGGACACATTCATTTGATTATATACTTAAGAATGGAATTGCTCACTTGTAAAATGCATATGTTCTCAACAGTAGTAGAAAATGGCAAAGTGATTGAAAATGTTGATATCAACTTATAATACAGTCAGTGTACAAGAGTTCCAAGTGCTCTACTACAAGGTTGATACTGTAGTTTCTCTATTTTACATTTATTGATTCTGGTAGGTTTACAGTTTTGTTTCATTTTAATTTTAATTATTTGTTGATCATTAATGAAATTGGATATCTTGTCTTATGTGTATTTTACATTTAAATATCCTGTCTTATGAAATATTGCTTTAAATTGATTTTCACAGGTTTCTTGAATTATCTGTTTCTTGCTTTGTAGACATTTGTATTTTTATGAAATTTGTAAGTATGGTAATAATAATTTGATACAAGCTAAATTCATATTTTAAAATTTGTTAGTTTTCTTTGGGGTGATTGTTTTTACTGATAGCATTCTTCTTATGTTTTATGGGCTTATAAATTTCTGCCTTTTAAGATGATTTTTCACAAGTTTTTCAATTAATTCTTGGTCACAATTTTATAAAATGAGAGGATTTTCTGGAACTTGTATATGGTATCGCACTACAAATGTGTTTATTTGAATATTCACACATCAAATAACTATTCACGTTTTATAGAACTTTTTTCATGGACAGAAACAAGGTATAAATTACATTAATCATTATAATAATCTTCTAATTATATTTTATATATGGGTTCAGATTTTATAGCAGTTTCTTTTAAATGAAACGGAACAGAAAATATAGGCTTTATCCTACATGGATCAGTGAAAGAGAGTAATAATCAGTTATTTCTAAATTATGTTATTTGCAATGATAGCTACAAACAATGATTTTATTAATATGCATTTTTCATTGTTTCCCTGAAGAAATAACAGTTACTACAACCGAGTCAAAATGTTTATAAACAATTAAGTTATGTTAATTTAAGATCATTTAGGGGATGTTAACATAGATTCCCTATAGCTAATACAAGATTACCATGAAAAGATTAAAAACATATATGAAATCAATTAAATCATGAGTAGTGAAGTCAATGTAAACAAATCTACATATTCTAAATGTACATATATAGCCTTAAAGAATTGCTATCTGATTTCTCCTGGGTTATATAAACGTGAACAACTATATCTATATATGTAGATTATATATGATTTTAACAATAAATTAGTTTTATATATGCATATATAACATATGTACTATATTGTCATAAAGTATATATACATCCTAAGTTGCACAATTAAAATATCCTGTTAAACAATTGTTTTCATTGTAGTGACTGTTGTTAGAAATAGCAAAATGGTCCAAGTTTTCAATTCAAGAAAGCTAACCTAGCATACATGTTGATTTCCTGTTCATACGAAGATGCCACTATAATGACAATGTATATTTACAAAAAGGAGAGGTGCTATTCTAACACACAAGGGGTGGGAAGGATCATAAATATCTCGTTTTTCTTTGTTTTTTATTTTTTTTTGCAGCACTAGGGATTGAACTCATAACCTCGCGCTTGCCAGGCAGGCACTTAGGCCAATGAGCTAAATCCCCAGCCCTTTATCTGAGGTTACTTTAACAGATCTCAGAAACACTTCATACAAAATCAAGGGATTCAATGACTGTAGTAGAGAAGCAGCCACTGTCCAAGTTCTGCATTGAAAATAAGAGGACGAGATCCCAGAGAAACACGTTTCAGAACTGGATAGATAATTACCGATAAGTAGATGGATAATGGTGAATAACAGAATTTCTGACCAGAGTGTGTGCGCCAATCACCTGTAGCCTCAAAGCAACTCCTCTTCATTGCTCCCTTCTGTAAATACAGTGACCCAAAAACTCGAAAGTGATTGAAAGCTTGTTTATTCTCTGAGTCACGAGAATAAATATGAGGTTTTATCTCTAATGAAAACGAGTGCCTCCGATTTGGGCAGTATAGTTTACTGGATCAGGTATTGGCCCAACCAAGCACAGAAGTTCTGTCTTTACAGTCTCATGACACTGTTTATTGTCCCTACATTTGAGTGTCTTAGATCGTAAATTGTACCTCTATTCTCACATCTCCCTTCCAGCTTTCTTGTCCAGAGGAAGCACCACACAGAAAGCAGATTAACAACCCAGCAGCAGAGGAAACCCAGACCCCTTGCTTCAGACAATTCATATTTGATTTCTCCATTACAAAAATATAAATTTGAAGTCAAGGTTTTATACAAAAATTTAGCAATTAAAGAAGATATCAAAATAAATAAAGTTATCCTTAAGATAAACTGTATTGAGAGAACACTTAAAATCATTCTAATTGTCAATCTTTGAGAAAGTTAGAAGACAATATGTCAATTAAACTATTTTAAAATATATGAAAAAGAAACTATCAGACAAAAAGTCATCTTCTCTGACAAATATGATGAATAAACATTAAAATTCTAAAAAGAGGATAAAATCAAAGTTATCAAGGAACGCTCAGGAAAGAGCAAAAGAAATTGTGCACTTGAACATGACAGAATATCAATCCATCACTTTCATTTCTGAAGTGAATTTCTAAAAAGTTGGTTCAGATAAAATTCATCAAAATAAATAATTAAAACATAAAATCTTTCATCACTGAAAAAGATATAGACAGACTGAAGATCTGTCCAAAATATTGAGCAAGATAAATAATTAGAAAACCCACGCAAAGACTCATTCTCAAGAGCTTTAAGAGAAACTTAAAAATTTGAGTACAAATGGTTACCCAGCAAGGCAAAAAAAAAATCATACTAGTATCACACGTCCACCATCAATATTAACTATAAGAAAATAATAAAGGAAAGTGTTCCAACTTTTGAAAAGACAATGGTCTGCTTCTCAATTTCTATATTAAGTCAAATTACCAAATGGCTACAGGAGTAATATTAAGAAAATTTTATCTAATCATCACTCAACTTATAAAACTATATTCCATGTGTCATTTCTGACAGTATTTGAGGATTTACAGAAAGGAAATAGGTGCAAGCAAAAAAATAAAAAAGTCTTACTCTTCAATACAGGAATTCAGAAAACACATTTTGTAACTTAAACATGTACCATATAAGCAATATTCTTGATAAAGTGAATTCACATGGAGAGAGATAGCTTCGGTGAACTGGGCATGCAGAAGGATTTTCCATTTATATACAATATGATTACAAGATGGATAAATATAAGGCATAGACAAAGCATATCATTCTTTTATCAACATAAAAGAATTGGTGCTTCTATAAAAACAAACAGTGGAAGAAAAACTTTCAGTATGAAGCAACCTGCCCCATGGAAAACCTTTGAACAGTTGATGGAGAAAAGCAGAAAAGATTGCATTTGACCTTGAAATTAGAAATGGTATTTAAATACACAGTGTTCTAGTATTTAAATTCAGGACCATTGAATTATATCAAAGCATAAGCTGCCTGAGGATAAGGGCATTTTTGCATGTGTTTATTTCCCTGTTTTGTTCTCTGCTGAAGCTGCCTAAAACAGTTTCTGATATTTAAAATGCAGAATTAAGATTTATTGCCTAAAAGAATGACAGGTAATTTTACTATATCACTTGATTGTTTAAAAAGAACTGTTTAAAGCATGTGGAAAAGGAAAACACATTTTAAGAATATTATGCTTTGTTGCAAAAGCAGTCAGTAAAACAAATTGTACGATGGCACAATGATTATACTCGTGTCAAAAAATGTGAGATAAATATAAACTACTACTTAAGTGATACTCAAAGTCAAATACTTTTTCATTACAGAGCACCAAAAGCTAAATTTGGTATTGATATAATGATATTTTTGAGTTATAGTTTTACTGACCTATAAAATTAAATACAATATCTAAATAATTAAAATGTTTGTGCCAGGATATTAAATTGAGCGTCAGGTACTACATGAAATGAAAAATTGTTTTTCATTATAAATATTCATTGACTTTATTTTCTTATTAATTAGGATAAGGAACAAGAATAATCAGATAAAGAAAACAGAAGCAGAAAATTTTTGGCTAAAAATTTTAATATAGCTTTTCCTTTGTATGTTATATATGAATATCTACTTAAGTATAATTTGATCTTTACTATTAGTTTTGTATTTAGAGTTTTATTTAGTTTAAAATTCAAAATAAATCATATAAAACTATTGTAAAACTTTTTCATTTTCATATTTAAACATGGAATTTTAAGAACTTGGAACACTATTCCTTTTAAACATGAATGTTGCTTGTAGCCTACAATTTCTATCTTTTTCAGGGTTTTGCGAAGATGTGTGTGCATCAAGAAGTGGCAGCAATACCCTTCTGAGGATCCAATATGATTCATTAAGTTTCATTCATTGAGTTTCTCTAGCACTCGTTGAATATGATTTCAGGCCTGGAGGCCTACTTGAGCAGTTTACTGCCCCATTAACACAGTTCCTGATTCCTGCAAACAAGACTCTAGCTTACCTAAACATGAAGGAACACAGAAGAAAAACTCAAACTGACTGAGCAAGTGACTGGGCCCAAGCACAGTGCAGAGACCGCTTATATGACAGAACACAAAAGCCTCTGCTTCTACAAGCAGAAAGCGAAGAGGGTATGTAAGATGGAAGTTTGTACAGTGAAAGCAGAATTTCTCACAGTCTTTACTTAGGAGAATTGACCCATTTAGAATACAGCACTGCTCTTAAATGCAGAAACTTTTCCTACTAAGGGCAAAATCCACCTCAGTTGCATTGTGAGGCTTAGAACTACAATATTCTCTGATTGCATGACAATGAAGGAATTTTTGGAAATGTCATGATTTACAACACAAATGACCCCCAAAATTCTCAAGCGCTCACATGTGGAACTTTGGTTAGGTGACTGGACCATTCCCTCGCTACAGGTGAACTGTTAGCAGGTAGGGCCTAGGTAGAGGAGTCACTGGGTGTGTGACTTGGAACAGCATAGTTTATTTTTGTCTTTGTCTCTCTGCTTCCTGGCTGCCCTGATACACCCAGTTTCCCTGCCCAGATCCTTACACCACGCTGTTTCTGCCTTGGAGCCAGTCAACCACAGACTGGAAGCATGAGCCAAAACCAGCCTCCCTTCCTTCAAATTATGGATGTGGGTTGTTTTGTCTTGATGACAAGAAGGTGACTAAGACAAGGGGTGAAGATCAGCAAAAACTTGATCGGCTGAAACTCATTCTTGTTAGCTATGTTGGAAATGTGATTAGGAATATCTATGTCCTTCTCCAAACTGAAGAAATACTATGTGCCTAGCAACGAGTTGCAAATCAAGATTTCTTTCCTCTGGTACAAGGGCAGGTATGAAGATAGTTGCTGCTTTTAGGTAAAAAATCTAGTTGGTGAAATAAATTCTTAAGGAATAGTGGAAGATCTTGGAAGATGGATCAAAAAGGCCCTATGGAATTGGCACCTCAACTAGAACTTTCAAAATAGGTGAGATATGAAAAATGAGTAAGAAAGAAAATGCGAGCTCATCAATTTGCGGTAATAGTATGCAAATGGGGTTAGAGTAGAAAAAGAGCATAATATGTTTAGGGGGAGTAACAGGCTCTATCTTAACTCATGCTGAGAAGCACTGAGATCTGAAATTGCATGTGTGCAGCAGAGAGAATTTTGAAGTGACAAGTGAGTCATGGCACGAATACCCTATGGGTTCTTGTCTGCTCTGAGAGCCACTCGTCTGTTTTGATGAAAACGTTCTGCATGTGTGTTTTTGTACCATCTTGCTGTTAGATTTCATAGATTGATGTTAGATTTAAAAACAGGCTTTTTGTGAAAAGAAAGAACATTGCCATGTGAATTCAAGTTTTAAATTGCCAGCTTTCCTTAGTGAAATTATAAATGGTAATCCACATTCTGAAATTTGTAAATCTTTGTAAACCCTCAAGTGGGTGATGTACAAAGAAAATTTGAGGACAATTGATGAGTGTGATATTATATCTTTATGTTGACTGTGTAGTCGCCATATTTAGAAAAATAAATATTTAAACAAGTAGTGATATGTCCACTTCACACTCAGTAACTGCTTAAAAGAAGAAAGGAATTGATTATACTTAAATCACAGGACATGTAGACTGTGAGATCATACTTTCATAAACCAAACAACACTCCTTCTGATGCCTGGTTAGAATAAGAAGTGATAAGCTATCACACAGTGGTTGCCTAGCTCAGAAATCACACTACCAATTATAATTGAGGGATTTCTCACATGAATGCAAAGGAAATCCTTATAAATTGAATTAAGCCTGGGAAATCATGGATAAGTTACCTGAGTTTAATTTTTTAATGCAATTTTAAGTATTTCATTTTTCCCTTTTCTTTCCCAGTAAACAACTTATTTCAGCCAGAAAGTTAAAAATTTTGGGTCAAGTTTTGTTTACCAGCTATCACTGGAATGTATGTGGTAGAATTTAGCCATAGATGCCACAAGACCAATAATAATTCTTTTGAAAATAGATGATAAAACCATGCCAATTATGTTCAATTCAACAAACATTGATCATCTGCATAAATTCTCACATAATCAATGACTTATTTTGAATTTCAAATACATCAAAAACATTTTATGAACACCTCATCCCAAATAATGTTTTGAAATTTATATATAACTTTTAAACTACGTATTTCAGAACATGAAACAGTTGATGTTAAAACATTTGCATTCAAATAATGCATATTCTTACTTTTTAAAAAGTTATAAAGTACATCCCATTACATTTTGATATTAAAAAGACAAATATATGATAGTAATATAGTACCTTAGACCATAAATCACTTAATTAAACAAAAATCTTAGAGAATATTACCATCAAAGAGGGGTAAACTTGATGTGATTATCAAAAAAACTTAACAGACTTGGATATAATATATTAAAAGATAAAAATATTTTGATGGATTGTAATAGCCTTGAAGTTCCTTGATATGTGAATAATAAAATATATACTTATTTTTGTCATTATTTTGGAAACATGAGTCCTAATAGGAGTTATAAATGAGAGCTAATGGGGCAATAAGCAATATTTATGTACAACTGTATTTCATATGCACACTGTTTTGATCCTGAGAACAATTCTAAGGACAAGGCATAATTATCATATTATTTACCCCTTGGGTTAGCATAAATAGTGGGATAACTATGTATTAAGTGAACTACATTTGACTACTGATAAAGCTAATGCTTTGTTAGATAATGCCATAGAATTAATGAAAGGTAAAGTTGCAGCTTGAATGCAAGACTGTCAGATTCCAAATGCCATGCACTTTCCCCAATGAAATATTTTCTTTCTCATTTTTCTTTATTCCCTTCAAGGCATTATTTGGTCACTTCATACTGAAGGCAGTTTTCTTGGATTTCACTACTCTCAGGTAGGTTTTAATACTTCTCTTGTCATTCACTGTATGTAGTGTACTTTGCACACTGAGAAATAATCTAAATTCTTTTTATGGTGCTTAAAGAGTCAGTACTGTATCTTTTCAGTTTTGTGGGGTTTTTTTTCATCATCAGTGACTTTTATCTCCTCTTAATATTATCTTACACTCTATATTATCACCACCTAAAAACTTTCAAACACAATTAAAATTTAAATAGAAACATTCCTCTCTCAAATCACAAGCCAGAGTATTTCAGTTAATATAGGTGTACATTTTTATTGATTTCAAGTTGTTTGAACTGTTTTCTCATTTTTTTCTTCTCAAAATATATTTATTCTTCATTTGTAAATTTTCTAATATATCATTCTGTCCTTCTCACATTCTATCTTTCTACTGTTCTTTAATCATAGTGCCAAAAGAAAAAGATACCCATATTTCTGCCCAAAACCCAGTTACTAAGTAATACCAGAGATACCTGTACAATGCTGTAGACATATATCAACATGAATTTATGATACTTGATCTAACCTAGAACCTAAATCATGGCTGGCATCTTCTCATGATTCTTTCTTCTGTTATTGTTCCCATTTACTACAATAACTATATACATATTTTACCTAAATCTTTATAAATCTCCCTAAAATATTCTCTTTCCAACCACATTTAGAGCTATGGACAATTATGTAGATTAAGCTGCAGACTGGTACAAGTCCATAGACTGTTAGGAACTGGATCATACAGCAGGAGGTGAGCAGTAGGTATGTAAGTGAAGTTTCATTTGTATTTATAGCTACTCCCTCAACTTGCATTACTGTCTCAACTCTGCCTATTGTCAGATCAGTGATGGCATTAGATTCTCCAAAGAGCTCAAAGCCTACTATAAACTGCACATGCAAAAGATCTAGGTTGCATACTTCTTATGAGAATCTAATACCTGATGATCCAATGTGGAGCTGAGGTGGTGATGCTAGTACTGGAGAGTGGCTGCAAATAAAGATTAACCTTAGCAGAGAGGTTTGACCATCTAGAGACCATAATAAATCAGCTGCCTCCAGACTCATTTCAAAGTCTCATCAGTGAAGTGATGGTTAAGCTGCATCTAGTTGCAGGTATTATAGGAGTAAGTTACATCTGGTTTTAGTCTTTAAATCAGTATATTAGTGGACGCAGACTGTCATGACTGATTTCACTATTTAAGTCAAAGAGATCACTAATGAATGTGAGTCTACACATTGTGTTATCTGTATAGAAATTCTGGCTATCTGAAAAATGTCACCTGAACTTAAAAACATTTTGTAGGATGTGATTAAAATTATCAACTACATTAAAGTACGTGTGTATAGTTCATGTGTTTGTACAGCTCTGTGAGGAGATGAATCCATAGCACACAGATCTTCTGTTATACATAGAAATGAACTGGATCTCATAAACTAGATCACTGACCAGAGTTTTTGAGTTGTGAGAGCCTCTCCAGATATTTATTTTAGAAAAACTGTTGTCCCTGGCAGCATGTTTTAGTAATGCAGAATGGGTTATTATTGTGTAGCATATTCAACCTTCCCAACTCAAGCTGTCATTTCGGGAGAAGATGACAAAAGTGGCTGCATTCAAATCCAAATAAGCACTGGGGTTTTTAATATATTTTAAATATTAGCAGAGAGTTTTGAAAGAAACAGAGCCAAGGTTTTCTTTCTCCCAGGTGGTACATGATCACCTTCTCAGGTTTCAAGATTTCAGGCATTAATTCACAATCCCAAGAGATCTTGGAACTGGGAAGAAATGGATCCATGACCATTTGTGAATAAGTCAGCTGAATCAAGTTTGTGCCAGAAAAGGATCAACTGCTTGAGACTGCAGATGACGATAGCCTTAGAAGAGTGCTTGAAACAACTTCAAATCTCTACATGCTCTGGATTAAAGTCAAAGTGGAGTATCATGAAATTGCCAAAAATCACTCAAAACCTTGCTTCTATTTCTCCCATGCTATCTTGCTTCAGCAAGGTTTTCTGCAGTGACAGCAGCCAAAATTAGGTGTGGAGTCAACTGGCCATAAACAACATACTTTGGGGTTACTTTTTCACATCACCCTCATTTGTGATCATTTAGTTCCAGGAAAACAAGCTTAGATCTTCCACAAATTCTGCATTTTGATATGTAATACTATATATACACATATTATATATATATAGCTATATATAGTAATTATATAATTACTGTATAACTATTTCATTATATAGTATGACATAACAATAGTAGAAATAAAATGCACTGTAAATGTAATGAGCTTCAGTCATACTGAAATTCTGCTCCACCAATGCATGGAAAAATCATCTTCCATGAAACTAATACCTGTGCCAAAAGGGTAGGGAGTGCTGGTGTAGACAATAAGTTTACTGAATTGCTATTCATATGCAAGTAAGAGTCATTTAATAAGATGAACCTCAGTTTCTGTCACTATACCCAAGAACTAACTTGTGTCTGTACTCTTTAATCCACTTTTTCCAGTGAAGCTGTGACACTTTGTCTCTGCTGTTTTCCTCTGTCCTTTGATCCTTGCTCTCTCTGCTGATGCTTACCCATTATTGTACAATCATCAAGCTAAAAAATGTTACTCCTCTAGACCTCCTCCATGTACTGGCTTCTTATCTTCCCTTATAGCATTCTCCTCGTCAAGTGCTGTGGGTTTCAATACTGTTTTCAATACTCACTTTCTCATATCCTTTATTGTTGCCTTATCACTGCATACAATTTGCTTCAATAATTATTTCCCAAACCATCTGATACTGACTAATTATTACTGATAAAAACCAATTTTCAAGGACATTTTAAGTAAAATTATTTGTCTTCCTTCTCATTTTCCTCTGATTATTTCCCACTTTCCACAGTGAACTGCCGCTTTGTGCATTCTATGATTGCTTTTAGGAGTTTCGTTAGAATGTTATTGTTTTATTCATTTTCCTGATAGAGGATGTATTGCTATATTTAAGTCAAATAGCACAATGGCTATGATACAGGAAGCACAAAGCAAATACTTGTTGAATTAAGGTTGCTTTCTTGTCAGATATTGTTGTGTGTGTGGAATGCCAATTGGATCACAAAATTGCTCTTATTTAGGTATATCATTAAAATTTTTAGGCAGGTTTCTATTTTTTGATGTTTTAATTTTTAAAAATTTTAATTTCCTAGTGCATGTATGTAGTATATGGTGTTTGCATTCTTTGTGTACATTTGGAACATGTACAAAACACACCTTAATTCCTTTTCTTCCTACCTTTTCCTCCTTTCCTCTCCACCCAACTCTCTATCTCCTACTTTTTATTTTGTGTACATGTTATCAGTGCTTCGTGTTTACATTCCTCGTGTAGATTTGGTACCCGGGCACAACGCATCCCAATTCCTATTTTTCAACACCTGTCCCTCCCACCCCACAACCTCCCTTCATTTCTTGATCCCCTTTCCCTGTGAGAAGGATCTATTTATTTTCTATGTGTGAACTTTTGTTTTGCTCTTTATTTCAACTCTGGGTTTCTCATATAAGTGAAATCACATGGTATTTAAACTTATATATCTGATTTATTTCACTTATATTATAGTCTAAAGATGCATCCATTTTCCTAGAAAAGACTGAAGTTTATCTTTCTTCATGACAGAGTAGAACTACAGTTTTTCAAATCCTTTAGAAGTGCTCTGTCTTTTTTTGACTTATGCAGTAGGAATTAAAGTATATAAGCAGGACTACACATTCCTTTGTGGAAAATATCAGTGTATAACAAGAATTGATTTTCCTTTTCAGTATCAAATTCATGTGTAATTATTTAATAAGAACAAAATTTAGCTTTTTAATAAAATACAAGAGTGGATGAAATTTGACATTCTGCCTAAGCCACAATTTTTCAAGCTTGCTTGAATCTATTTGTTTTATTGACTATCTTGGGAGATATCAATTAATGATCATTTGTAAAAACCAAACCCAAAAAAGAAGTGTAGAATTCTTTGCCCACTTTTGATAACATTTTGTTTGAAGTATACTTAATTTCACTGCTAAAGTAAACTGATCCTTGATGCATACAGGAAGCGTTTTTGAAATGCTGATATGCTGTCACATATTAAATGTTACCTAATATGTTCCTCAAATCTCTAATGAATTCAATTACCATGAGATACAAAACAAAACAAGAACAAAAGAAATGACTCCAGCATATAAATGCCTTCTTCAAATGAGCCTTTGTTCTTCTACAAGGCTATGGATTAATTATCATCCTTATTCTAAGCATCTGGTTCACTGCTTTGATTTAATGAAAGGTTAGTTTGACCCCACACTCAAACTGTCTTTGTAAAGAAGTAGAAGTAACAATTATTACCTGGAGATTATTTAGCAAAAGCAAGACTTTTCAAGAGTGATGTGATCACTACTTATCAAACAACTGACCTTGACAATTGAGACAGTTGACTTGAACTTTAGCTATTATGGATATGTTAAGGATAATAAATTTTTTTCTTCAAAGTGAATGCTAAATTACCCACTAAAAATATCCCTTTAATGTGCTTACATATTGACTTGATAAAGTAAAACCTTGATGATTCTGAATAGTCTCTACTAGTTCTTTACTTCCCTTAGATAAGCATTTATATAGTAAGTGAAAATTTATTGGTGTTATTTTAATGTCTTAGAAACAGAAAGTTGTGGGTTAGAAGATGTCTAAAGAGAAATATCTGAGAAATTATTATGATTAACTCTTCAGTATTTATCTCTTCATTGTTTCAGTATTTATCTCTTCAATGTACGTTGAGAGAGCAATTTAAAAAAGGCTTAAAAGTCTCATAGAACAGAATTACATTAGAAGAGGAAAAGAATCAAATTAGCACTGCCTAAAACTAGCTCCTCTACCAAACAGGTGTATATACTGATGATTGCCTCACCTATGTCTTGCAAGAATGATTGAGAAATTGCCTTTTTGAAAGCTCTTTTAGAGACTTTGTCACACTGTAGATGTTATAATCTGATCATGATTAAGAAGGAATGCCGTAACATTGGATCAGGCTTATGTAAACCATGGAGTAAGATCTTACATCTTTTCTTCACCTTATTTTTGCTTCATCTGGAATGATTGAGGGATCAAACCTTGGCAGGGAGAAGCCATAAACAAGGTACTGTCCGTTGTATTATGCCAGGGTAAGCAGAAGGTTTTTTCAGATAAGGGTCTTAGCTAACATGTTAGGATAATCGGCTAATTAGTGATTTTATATGTCATGGAAGGGGGTAGAGTCCTACCAAGCTCTTCTGTACAGGAATTTTAAGCTTCCAAGTCTTGAAACACCAGAGGTTATCTATCAACAAAACTCCTAACAGCTAAAGGGGCTGTTTGCAGTTGTAAGTCCCAGAGTAAACAGTGTAGTTTTGGCATGGTTGGAGCTGGCACTCTTGTTCTAAATGATTGAAGAATGGCTGGAAATATAGACTGAAAATGCCCCAGAGGTTGAGAAATCTATTATTTGTTCACATTTTAGTAAATGTTTCAAAATCTGTTTTGAAATATGTTGCTCTAAAGGGAAGGCTCTATATCTGGTAACAATTAAGAACTGGTTTTCTAACTTGGATATTTATATTTTGCCACTAGCAGCATGATTTCAAAATGCAGTGACAGTCCCACATTCTCAAGACATCACTCCCAAGAAAAGCAGGCTATAAAGCTACCAAATTATCTATCTATATCAAAATGTGCACAGCTAGATTAAGTGCTAATAGAATACACAGAATTACATTGAATGAATCCACACTGAATGACTGAATAAAAGCACCATTCTGTCTTCAAATGGCAGATGTTAGCTGAGTGCCTCCCCAAAGCACCACAAAATCATAACTTTTGGAAGGTGCTTCCTAAGATGCAACCTAGGCAGGATTTCAATATGTGGGTTTGGCTGCTTTTCTAACTTTGCAGCTATCTTGGTTGGCAGTGTGAACATGAAGGACAGTGGAGTGGAGAGGAGCCATGTGAAGAAACCTCGCTTAGAGTATTGCTGCTACAAATGGCAAATAGGACCTCTGATAACTCCATTTCAACAAAAAAAGCAACGATACATTATTAAATATGATGTACAGTGATAAGTGTTAATAGATGTATTGATATAAAAATAACTTTTAATCTAAAAGGAGTTAATTGCAATTGCACTCTGATTTGGAATTTTTAGTCGAGTGTAAAAAGAAGCAAAAACATAATTCACATCAAACATTTGAAAACGTTAATAAGATGTTAATAAATGGACAAATCAAAAATTTCAAACATTTTTATATGTATTAAGCCTTCTTCATAAATTTTCTTCTTTTGGAATATTGGAAGATGTCCTTTATTAGTGATCATTTCATTTTGCAAAATTGAAAGAGGAGTCATGGCATTCATAAGTATATTGGTAAAATTATGCTCAAAATTCAAATATCATAATTTTAGCAATAAATGTGAAGTATGAATAGCCATAAAAAATTTATGTTTTATGTTCCCATTACATACATTTTGATGGCTATACTTATGCATGCGTATGTACATTTTAGAAATTTCATTTAATAGTTAAATGTACATTCTAAATAAAACATCAAGGCTATAAAATGCATAACTTGAGGCTTTTTTCTTGTGAAACAATTTTATATAGATCTTAAGCCAAATTAACTGCAAACTTTACTTTTATCTGCATGAATTTGTAGATACATTATGTGCTCTGTAGGGTCAAGATGGAGCAATCATCTGAAAAACAATTCAAAATAGTACCATAATTACCAACCTTCTTCTTCTTTGTGACTCTATCACTTAGCACAGACTCCATCCATCCTTGAGTTAAAGAATCTGGAATAAATGAATGTACCACACTTCATGTTAAATGTACTTTTCACGAAATTATTAACTCAGAAAAGGTGTAAATCTTAACAAAAAATTTTAAAAAGTCTATTGTATGCCACAGATTGATAAAAATTGAATATCTTTCTCTGACCCTAGAATTAGAGTCAACTAATACAGTTGACTGATTTTTCATTTGTATTTTATTGGTCTTAAATTACAAAGCAAGAAAAGTAGTTTAGCATGAGTTTATTCAACAGAATGACACACGCTGTATAGAAATCCCACTGGTATTTTCCTGGCATTTTAGAAGTAAATGTTGCTTACTGAATTACATCAGGAAGTTCAAATCACAATTGTCCTCAACTCCAAAAGCCTCAGGATATCTCATATCCGAAGATTTTTTTGTTGTTGTCTTTACAAATGGTGTTATACAACAAAAGCAGGAAATGTTGCTAAATGACATATAATATGTACTACACTGTCCTAAAAGAAGAAATTATCCAGGTCAAAACATCAATAACTGTCAGCTTGTGAAAGTCTTTGAAGAAGCATTCAGACTATTTGAGATGTCAACTCATGTATATAATAATTAGTATCTAATAGGCTGAAATGCTACTAACTAAAAAAAGAATACTCACATATATTAAGAGTATATTAAGAAAAAAAAGACTTTCATGCAAATTATAGAGGTAGCCTGTGAAAGACATTTTATTTAGTTAAGTTCTCATTGACCTCACTCTATTCTAGAGATCACATCATGTGAGAAATGAAGCTATATACTGTATCTTTAGAAAATCACTTTTGTTTCTGTTCTGGTTAAATTGTGTTTTTAAGACACATGCCCACACACACACACACACACATCAAAGTCTCAGTGGCTTAATCCAATAGAAGAATTTTTCTTGTTCAACCAAGAGTCCAATGTGACTGTTAAGAATTGGTAATATTTTCACCTCACTGGGTCCTATAATCACCTAGATCTGCTGCGTGTTACGGTTTCACCATCTCCAGGGTCTGAGAATATGTACTTTGAACTTCAGAAGTAGTAAAAACAATGAACTCTCAAAAATTTCCTCTTCATTCTTACATTCAACTGCTGAGAAGGAGTCATTTAATTAAATGAGGATTTAAGAAATGACACATAGCCATTATCCATTGTCATTGTCACCTTATATAAAGAATATTGTGTGTGTGTGTGTGTGTATGTGTGTGCACAGCTATCTTTCACTGCCAAAATCCAGCTCACTTCTTCCATAATCAAATTTTAGAAGTCTATTTATTGCTGGACATGTGTTAGATTCTAGAGACACATAAAAATGAATTTTTATTGTGTTTACGCACCATCCAATCTAGCAGATAACTCCTCTGAGCTAAAACTGATCTATACTTGAAGAAACCCAGCAGAGCACCCTGAAACATTTCCGTGGCATGGTGAGCATAAAAGTTTTCTGAGCAACATTCGTAGTTATGTTCTCTAGGCACAATTCAAGAAAATATTATGTGATAAAACTGCCCTAATCAGTATCTCCAGTAGCAAATCATAGCAATAGTTTTTAAAAACAGATTAACAGTAATATTGTTTCCTTTTTATGTATAAAGTGTTATGGTTTGGATTTTTTTCCTCTAAATGTTCTTGTGCTAGAGACTTTGTCCCATGGGTAAAAATACTAGGAGATGTTGGGACCTGTAAGAAGTACGGTAAGACCTAGTAGAAAGTTCTTAGGTGATTGGGGACACTGCCCTGCAAAGGGATTAGTGGTTTCCTGTAGCGAGTCCTAATAAGAGCAAGTTTTTATAAGTTTCTGGACC